>LUCH01017269.1:0-62023 GCA_013368495.1 Paragonimus heterotremus
GGATGTTATTCATTTAAGTCTTTCGAGTTGTAACACTGCGTGTAGATATTGGGAGAACTTAGTGTTGAACCGGAAAGCCCGGAGAAATATGATTCGGACGGGTGCCCGTAAGTTTAACGAACATATTGCGCGGCTGAGTACGAAAGCACGCGGTACGCAAGGGGAACATCGATGTCAAAGGTCGTGGTGACATGACTTGATAGTGTTGCGATATGTGCAGCCTCCAATGTACTGGCTGCCTCGAATTAGTTGGTCATCAATCTACTCGTAGTACACTGTCAACGAAGAAGCAACAGTTACGTTAGGCTCAAGTAAGTTATATCAATTATGTCAAGGACTATCGTCGTTTAGTAACTCATCTGCTGCCCTTTTCAGACACCTACGTTTGTAATTCCCACCCTTCCTTTTTTTCGGCTTTGTTTGTTACTTTCGGTTCAAACCTACTTTCTTTCCTCCTACCCTTTCTAAAGTACAGTAGCATGTGCTCCGATCTTGAACTACTTCCTGCATTTTATTTCCAGTATTTTTCTTCCCAGTTTAGATCTTACTATTGGAGCCTGTCCTCCTGTTCATTTCCCGGGGGATAGGGTTCTCACATCGTGCTACCTAATCAACTGGCTAACCACAATTGGCCGGCTGGACACAAAGGTCTCACTCACACGACACCTGGTCTTATTTCTTCGGGTTTGCATTGGACACGTAGTGTGCAAGTAGAACCACAGGTGGTGCAGCGCAAGCGACTGTTATGAGCCAAGAATGCGCATGGCACAGGAATCATTTATTCCGAAAATCAGCATGTAGGGTGTATACTTCAACAAGACAACACAGGAAAACACCTATTCTCCTGTCACATTGATCTACAGATATCACGGTTGCGACGGTTGGCAATGTCCAGTTCATTTATGGAAAGGTAACCGCCTCATACCAAAGTACACTCCCCTATTCCTCTTGTGTTTTCCTGCGTCACTTCCGTATCCATAAACGTGCTCCAGCCTCACTACTAAGTAATAATGTGAGTAGTCTAATATGATCACTCGTCTTCACTACACTATTTTTAGTTAGTATAACCGGTTAATCCAAAAGGGATAATGCCGACCAGTGCGACAGGAGTCGCCTTCATTGTGTCTCATTGCTGTTTGCTTAGTTCGTCCACAAAATAACGGTTTATTGCTGCAGTGATGTTATATTGCGATACTGACGAAAACCAGGATAGGGTCCTCTATATTGGCACATTTTGACTAGATTAGCGGGCTGCTAACATTGATCGGGATGAACAAATTTTGGCCTTCAGTCAGAATGCGCGTACGTATTCACACGTGCAAGCCGGAATTGATATAAGCCCATGCAGTTGTTCAAATGGTGTGAGACACTCAGATTCCGTGCAATTAACCATGACAGGTTTATGGTACAAAAGTACTTGACCGTGTTTGTCAATCAAGCTTTCGGGTTAACGGACCACGCAGAGGAATGATGAATGTAGGGTCGGTGAACAAACAGATGGTAAAGCTTTTCGCTGCCCTAATGGGTTTAAACTAACTACCATTTCATACAGTCGTTCTAAGTTTTTCTGATTCTTCAGTGTATGGGATTAGTATGCAACCCAAACAACCAGCGATTGTCTGTCTTTCTGATAACCTACTTTTGGGTGTTGTTGAAGGTTGCATTCTGTGACTGTAAACTTATAGTACGCCACAGAAAAATCTGAGAGGGAGATACATCGCGACAAAGCTTTCAAACCATCGTATATTCTATTAGCATTTTCGTTGCTGTAACTCACAATATCCAACACTTGCTACCAACCAAATTCACCAAAAATCAAGCTGTTCTAACTACTGATTTGAATTTGATATTGATCCTTGGTTATATATGCTTGATTGATGATCTGTGACCTTCCGATCCACTTAGTTGTTCAAGTTAAGTCTGCCTTAAGTGGTGTCAGATTTTTGACTGATTTATGTGGTATGTCAGACTTGAAACGTTACTAGTAACCAAAATTTTGGATTGTTCTGAAGTTACATGTGAGCAGTTTATTCGTACCGAGTTTACGAAGAATGTCATAAAAAGAACTCCGAAGTTACAAGCTGTAGTGTGGTCGGTGAACCTGTCGAAGATGTGATTATTTTGGCATTCTATGAACTATCCCAACGCGGCTGTAGGATATGGTCCCAGCCCAAACCGTCTATATCACAGACGATATGGGTGGTCAAGCGACCCATAATTTAGCAACCTCCGCCCAACGGGCAAGAGGTAAGGTGTGAACATCCGTAGAAACAAACCCCAACCAAATGAATGGTACCATACAGAAGTGTATAGAATGGTTAGATGAAAACCTCACGAATTTGTGGGTCAAAATTCTGCTTAATAAACGCAAGTGAACAAGATCTAAAAAAGCATTCGAATGGCACAATGAGGATCTCGCCTTACTGAACGACTTCTCATCGCACTAGGTTGTGAATCTTTGTTTTAGTTTGGGATCCGAACATGTATCAGCAAGGTCCACAAACGGGTAAATGAAGCTGGATTTAATTCAGAGTAATCCATCTCACTTTGCCTCCACTGTTCAACGTTATCGATCACAAATTCCGTGTGTAGTTAACAGACAGGTAAGCTCAAAAAGTTGTTGATTGACTTTTGTTCAGGATTGGAGATTTAACAGTCAAACATTTGTTCCACACGGAACGAACCACTGTAATCTGCATCTTCTTGGGAATGGTTATTATCACAAGAGTACGAAATTGTCAGTTTGCTACGTCCTCTCAAACCCGTAATCCACGATCGGTTCCACTAGGTATAGATAGTCTAAATGGAGTTCAGACCAGTTACCCTTCTTTGCATACCACTTGATCAGCTTCCCTTTGAGCATCCCACTTGTCAGGGGGTTAATGTTACTGATACGTATTTGGTGGTCAAATAGCCAAAAAACTTGGTTTATTAGTTAGCTCGAAACTTTTTCAAACTGTTTTTCTCAAATGAGTCTCATTGGGGAATGATCCGATCGTGTTGAGTAGAGTTGAGAAGGGACATCATATAGCTGTCATACAGTTGCCAGTCAAGTCTGCTGGGAGGTTATAACTCCTCATGGATGCAGCTTAAAAAGTAGCCAAAAACAACGATTATGCTAACATAACGATTGACATGTTGTTCACCCCTCAGGGTAGACAAGACATAGTTCCTAGTTAGACAGGAACCATCAATTATCTGCACAGTAATATATCGTTCATCCGTCTGAAGAGTAAATGAGTAACATAGTTATATACTGAATCTAACCAAATCAACCATCCTCTTCGCAAAAACGTTCATCGATGAATAGGTTTGTAAAACGTGTTACACGGTCTACTGTGGACCACTCTGGCCAAAACAGACGGAATCCTTCAATAATTCAACAGGGAACATTTTGGTATTATCATTTGCGTTAAATGTGTGGACAACACAACGCAAACAATAATCTCAACTCCGAAAAACTTTTCGTTTCATTAGATAACAATCGAAGTAGTTTGCGGCTGTCTCTTTTACATAACAAAATGATTAACGTCGCAGTTTGTTTGGCGCTCTCCCACATGCGCAACTACACTTGCATCAAAAACTTTCTCCTTCTTATCGATCACATTAGGTGTTTTAGAAGAGATCCATTTGCGAAGAATCTGAACTTCGGCTGGATTCGAACCGGCGACAGAAACATCATACCCAAACTCGACAAGCGCTCTACCAGGTGAGCTACGAAGCCACGCCGGAAGCTCAGCAGTTTCATATTTGGAGCTAGTTACCCACCCAACCAACTGTGCCATATGGAATCCACTAAATGATTCAACCGATTAACTGCCCAAGAAGGATTTCTCCATCAGTTCACGCTGGAATCCACTGACGCCAAATGTGAAATTTCTGAGCTTCCGGCGTGGCTTCGCAGCTCAGCTGCGTTTGGGTGTGGTGTTTCTGTCGCTGGTTCGAATCCAGCCGAAGTACAGATTTTTCGCAAACGGATCTCTTTTAAGTTATCAAATCTGCCAAACTACTTATACATTAGGTGTTGTTTTCCATGGAAGGACGAAATTAGCAACATTTTGCTAACACTGACCGTCATCGTTTGAGATCAAGGTGGCTTCTGATCGATTGATCAATCAACACATTAGTGGCATCCCGGCTAGCACAGGTCTGTCGGTTGGTATTTGATCACTGCCATTCCGAGGCACGCTTCACTCATTTGACGTATGCGCGTGTGCATGAAAAATGAATAGCAGACACATCTATCAGGTGATCTCTTAGTCTGTTGCTATCATTATTTTCTAGATGTTCTTGTTTACTGCATTGCAACTATAAGCAGGGTCCAAAAATGTTGATTTTTTCGAAGTACAACCTGTTGGTTAGCTAGACTTGATAAATGTGCTGCAGCAAAATTTCTAGTAAATTATCGGTTGGTTTTATAGTCTTGTTTGGAATGAATGAAGATTTGTTTTTTTTTCCCAACTGTCCTATCGTTCAGATTGAACACTGTGTGCTTTGTTTCAGCAGTCAACTGTGATCATTGTTTGTCACTTAGGTAAACAACGTATGATTATTGCATGCACCCACAACTCGGTCAGACAGACAGGCGAATTATTCATCTGTTCACAAATGACCGTTATAAAACTGCTCCACGTCCGGATCTGCCACTTCTGAGTACCTCATAAACTGTTAACTTATTCAATTTGATTGCTGATTTGTTGACAATATTAAGTTCTTACAAATGATCCGGAACACCTCATTTGGTCTATTTCGATTGAAAATGTCAATCAACTTGAAATCGATTATGTTTGAAAAGAAGTTTGTTGAACCATCGCTAGGTTATTTCAGCAGGTGTTCACGAGTTCTTTCATTGTTGTTCTTCTACTGCAACCAGTTTGCAAGTAATAAGCGAAACAGTAGACACAAAAAGATAAAGAAGAATTAGGCAAATTATTATTATTGCATGACACCATTACCGGACAGGTATTTTATGACATGATAACTCCTACTGCTAATTTCAGTAGGACACATTCCAGTTTGAACTTCACTTCAGGTTAGATGCAACGTTGTTCCGTTATCCGAATTGATCAGTTCGAAGGTCCATTTATGGAGAAATTACGTGAACTGGTCAGTATGCACAATTTTACGGTTTCTTCGTTTAGAATTGCAAAAAGGAATTTGGTCAGTCGTCTTGTGTACTGGTTGTAAATAATCTGTAAACCAGATAACCCCTATGGTGAGGTAAAGTATATCTGAGGTGTATTTATTGAAAGTGGATGGGGTGAAAGATAGACAGAAATTTGCCTTTTCCTATGTGATGCAGTCTCGTCCAGATACGTAGTGAAACCATTAGTTCAATCTGCCTATTATATAAGAGCGAGTTTACCAATGACACACAATAATCAAAGTTGCCAATGTTGCGTAAAGCTTCATTACCTGTTGTGCGCGGTTACTGTGCCTTAAGGATAGTTTGCTCCTGTTTTCCTCGACAGTTTTTACGTATTTTCTGTCCGATTGTTACCAAGCTGGTCATGTTGAGAAAACCACAAGGCGGCCTTAAGAAAGGATGCCAGAAGAATTTGTAGAGGTCTGATTAAGCCAGTTTCAAGCGCAATCGGTACACTGAATGCACTTTAACAAAACCGAAGCTTCATTTGTGCAGTTAGTTAGACTATAAACCGTTTGCATGTCTACTGAATAGTTAGAGGATGAGAACTATTCAACAGTGCTGAATAATGTCACTTCAAATTCAGCACGTACAATAGTGTAAGGTATTCATGTACATGTTTCAAAAATGGACTGATTTATCGCACTCCGTTGATATTACTAATTGTACAGAAAAACACCAACATTGGTAAAACTACAGTTGGCTTGATAAGGACAATGCAAAACATCATTAGGTGTAACGTATATGAAGTTGAAGTTGTGTCACGTTTGTCAGTGTAATCGAACAGAATAAATATACACTCAAACGATATGTGCACATGCATGTAAGATATGAGTTCAAACATGTTTAAGTAAAAATTTAAATAGCAGCAAACTTCTTACATAGATGACAGTCATAGAATTTAAAAGATCGCTTGAAATTGCAGGAAAATTTCGTGGCTGCATTCATTCTGATGACATAATCGAATCGATCAAAAAGATTGATGTAATGACATGAAGTATAAAGAGGAATAAACTGAAGTTGAAAACCAATGTCAGATTATTACTGATAAACTAAGAGCAACAGTCAACCAACAAAAGTGAACTGACATTCTTGCCAGATCAGTAATTTTGTACAAACATGATAAACAGTGAAGGTAGGCAAGTGATATTTAGTATTTGCGAGAAGGGAATAGAAACATTTCTTGTATGCACATTTTCAATCAGATGTTGGAAGAGTAATGAAATCGTGTTAGTTTCATCTAACGCATATTCAGGTTCATATAGCCTGACGCATTTGCTTGGAATGTTTTCGTTCAGTATACATTTTGTCGTTAAGTCTTTTCTGCAATTCTGGATGTTTGTGTGCCTTTGTGGTCCATTGAAAGCGGAGGATGAGCTACCGGCAATGTCTCACACCAAGTATTTGAGAGTGCAAGAGGAGCTTCCACGGAATCTGGCGGCATCACTGGGCCATTCACTTTTGTCTTAGTCAGCGGATCCGTTTGTTGCGTCAACATGACCGACGTTGGGTTGAATGAATTGACAAAAATTTCTCCAGTTCCTTAGGATGAATATGTATAGTACACTTAGTAAACATATCCTTTTTGTTCACCTGTCAGTGATATTGAAATTTGTAACATTGGAACACTATTTCTTCAACTAGCTGATTGGATTCAGGGTGTAGTAGAAAAAGGCCAACAATTAGGGGAAGTAACCCACACACCTTTTTGCAACCTCGGTGACCAAGTCCCCAAAGTCTGATGGACCGTGAAGTGAATCCTCGATCGGGGTGGTATTGTTGAGATCAAACTAGATCCAGTCTTCTGTCTACCATTTCAATGCTGTTCACTGGGGCCAATTGTTTTCACAAATATTTCATGTTTATTTCATTTGATCTGAACGATCAAGACCAGTCTGAGTCAATGCACACTCTCAACGAAACTTAAATCCTCAAAGTTCATGTACCACACCAAATTAGAAATTAGCAAACCAATCTGTGCTCCTACCTTATAAATTTTGGTCATAATCAAACTTCGTCATGAGAAGTTTTCGATCTGCTTTTTGTAATCAACCAAGAAAATTTAAGAATAGCTGCATTATATATGGTAAGATTGAAATCAAAATGTTTGAGCGTCACGCATGACAAATCTTAACCAATAAATTGGTAAATAAACTCAATTTTGTGCAACTTATAAGATGCTACGTGTTAGCCAATACAGATGACTTTTTTCGTGAATTTTTCAATAGAACTAACACCACCCTTCTAAACTGAACTCTAAAATACATTCATCTTCATCGGTTAACAAACTAAACAAAAGTTTAGGCCTCAAGCAAAATCGATCCATTTACGAGATCACTCAAAATCTGATAAGTATTATGAAGATATGAATGCTTAGTTGAGTTTCAATATACGATTTAGACGCCCTTCAAAAATGTGCATAAGACCATCGGTTGTTGGTACATGTTTGAAGACTGTATAACTTTAGTCGGCCGAAAGTGGTAAAAGTCGACTTGTTCGGTGAAGTCAAGAAACTTTGACGGTTAAATTTGAAACTGCCAAAACCGTCGCATTTACAACAGTAATAATAACAGTGATGCTAATCGCAACAGCTGAATAAAAGTGTAGGCGTAAACTTATGAGTTCATCAAGACACAAATAATCAACAGGGGTCACTGATGCAAACTCAGGCTCTGGCTAGTTGAAACATCACAGAAAAATGGCACATGTGTGTACCAGTTCACAGAGGTCTGCCTGCTCTATCTTATTATTGCATTATATAGAGGCCTAAATATGTCTGGGAGAGAAGGATGACTGCTGTATCCAGAGTTTCGTCAACAAGCTGCTTGCACACTCAAAGAATTCGCCGTTAACAGTAGTATAATGTGAGCGCACAATGCATTTCGATTGAACTTTAAGCTGTAAAGTGGTTCGGAAGCTTAATATCGCTTTTAATAACCACGAAAAGAAAACAGCCAACTGAGCCATAACCGCAGTTAGACTAGCAGACACTCAAACCAAAGACGGACAAAATGCCGTCGGTACACATGCTATATTATAGATGTTGGTTGGTTCACAATACCAAACCTTGACAGTTTTGAATAATCTCACAAACTAACAATCAACTTCGAGCTGAACATCACTTTGATAACAGCATTCGTGTTCAGACAGACTTTCCAACTAGCCTATTCAGAAACGAACCACTTGACTCGAGCTTCGCTCTTATTAGAGCTCGCCAATAGTGCATATCCTTACTACGACCAGGTGTAGAACTCCGTCCATGCTTTTACGAGGCAAGCGTGTTGACCACTGCACAACTGACATCATATTAGGCACAACCGAACTATCATACCTGAACGCTATCTGAACGTCTATCTGAATGCAAAGGTTACGATTAAATGTGAGTGCTGTTCAACTCGAAATTGACCGAATCACCGACTACCCATTAGAATAGTCAACCTATGCGAAAAGATAACATCTCTATTTCAGGATGAGATTTTGCACTGAGTGAGAGTTTAACAGAACCTGGCTTATTGAATTTTGCATTGTGAATACGAATCTTTGTTCTGAATCAAACCATATAAACATAACGGTACTTCACACGCTGAACGCGTAAAAATGTGTTCAAAAAATGTGAAGAGAAGTAAACCGTTGAATATACGGCAAACAATCGATGCTTCAACCGTACAAATTGAGCAGTATGTATGAGTTATGGACCAGCAGTTCTTTTTCGCTTTTACTCGCTGCTGACTAGCTCCAAGGAGAGAACTTCTTTCCAAGCGAGATTGGTCGGCAGACTTCTATGAGAACATGAAATCCAAGAGTATCTTTTAATGGTGTCTGATGTAAACCAACTTTAACTTCACGTTGCCTATCAGACATTGACTAGAATAGGAAAACATTTTGAGGATGCCTCTTCTTAAGCAGAACCTATTAGTTCTTAAAACACTGGGTTCTGTTGTCCACTTCAACAAGACAGCAAGAGAAAGTGCGTTACGAGATTCAGGTATTTCGTTTATGGCATCCACACTGGCCTAAAATTTGCACTGGGTGGATCAATAAGTTCCGTAGAATACAAAACTCCTAACCTTGAAGGTTCATGTAATGTGTACAACGGTGTTCGTTTGATGTTTGCTCTGAATCGGTCTCCACTGTAGCTCCACATGCACGAATCGAATGATGGACAAGATGAGAGCTCTGTTCTTCTTCTTCACTCCCCCCTCGACCTGAATCGGAAGCTTGTTCTTCCGGTCTTTGGAGACCGCGTGCCGATTGTGTGAATTCGGAATGGAGCTCAAGCAATGAGTGACTGATTGAATTAAATGAACTGGCATTCGGATGAAGTTGTTCTTTTTCACACATGTTCGGACGGGCCCATTGTGCATATTCCACACAGGTTTCATAATCTAGCTTGATAGGAACCTATATAAGTGAAGAAAACCATGAAACAAGGTTGAGACTCATCTATTGTCATAGTGAATTTAGTTCGGAAGAGATTCGCTCGATAAACAGGAGAATACGTACAGAACAGCATGTACAAATAAAGCTTGACAGTAAGTTCGTGAGTGAAATGTTTAAAGAGAAGGAAATTTCAAACTTGACAATGCAATCGGTAATTAACAGCACTAATTGTCAGTTTAGCACGTATGCATAAGCTTATCTTGTGCACTAGCCGGTAAGCTTGTCAAGTTACCCATATGAACATACAGACAGTTGCACACCTAATCCGGTTGACGTTTCGCACAGAGACTTGTCTGTCACTCCTATCATTTTCACTTATGGAAAAAAATATCATCATCACACAGTGACAACAGATTCATTTTACGAACATGCTGGGATTAAGTCTGTTCGGCATACTTTGGGTAGACAGACTCATTTGAAGAAGATTGGGATTCAACATCATTCTAAACCTGGTCATACTTCATAAAACTCTAGTGGGAGCATTTTCGGTTTACACATCAAAATTTGGGAATCTAAACTATTTCGAACTAAATACTGTCACCGAGTGTTGATTTTGGCCAGAATCAATGAAATTTATACTCGGATTGCTACAAATTAAACTGAGAGTGCGGTGGCAAAACGTTTGCCGGGAGACTTGAACTATCGTACTTTCACCCCCCGACTTTGCGACGTCACCACTGCGCTACCTAGCAACGATTGACAGCCTGCACATCATTTCTGTGTTTCCAGACCTATACTCTGTTGGTCAAACTGTCGTACTGTAGTTCCTTCCCATACATATCTCCATTCGCTGATCATCCAATACTGGCCAAACACCTCTCGCATTGTTGCACATAGCATATCTTGGATTTGTACTACGAACTCTCGTTTGAATAATCCTCTTTCGTTTATTTTACACCGCCTCATTGAATAGTTTACGTCACCTTATTATTGATCGACGCTTGCTTAACGACTGAATTCCGTGCTCAAATTTCACTTGGTTGTAAGTTGTGTAGTTTTCTAACCCGGACTTCGCATTTAAGATGAAGTTACTGCCTTCACCTAATCCAGTGAGCATGGTTTAAATCATTCCTAGAATGCCCCTTCGAACTGATATCCTCATCAAGTGGTTATCATTCAAGTTTGGTCACTGACCCTGCTTGTGGTTAGGGGAATGTTGTACATTTGAAGTAATCAAACCCTATGTTTTATTGGTTTAACAGAAGTAACATTCTTGTAAAACAAAGCGGCAATTTTAAACTAGAAGCCAAGCAACTACACACAGCCGAATCACTATGAATTAGAGCTATTTCAAGGTCAGGAGTACTTAGTCGAATTTTAATTAGGGGACCTAAAAACAAATCCGTACACTTTGGCTTCACCTGGCCAGATTTGTTTTCATATGTTATAAACTGATGAACACCACTGTTCATTCAGTTGAGCAATATGTTCAAGCGATAACGGTTTTAAATGGAATACTAGTGTGAGTGATTTTTTCGAAGACTGACGCAAGAGAGAAATGGCGAACGTTCATCATTCTCGAAAAATCGGACTAAAATGTCAGGCTTGTAACCGAGACCCTAACGGTCAACCTTTTCCTACTGAGTATCAAGGGATTTACCAAAACCTTACAATAAAGTGACTTTCTAAAAACATAACAGGGGCCCAAAATATTACAACAAGTACGTCTTAAAACTTTTGGGTTTCAGTTGAGAAAGCAGATGCAGAATGTTTCCCGTTCCCGTTGCCGGAGTAATTCAACCAAAAGCTCAAAACTATCCCAGTCATATTTTCTTAGATTCATTTAACTAAGTCAAACTACCTTGTAGTTCAAAAACCAGTTGTAATATATGGTAAAACTGGAAGATGGTTCACTGAGATAATTATCATCTTTGCTATTCTTTTGTCACTCAGGTGTTCGAACGGAAATTTTACGCAGGGATTCCCTGTACTGTGTGTTCTTTCACAAAACTGATCTGAACGTTTTGATACACTAGACAGGAGAGTGTAGGAAATGACCAAAAGGAGTAAAATGTACAGACAATCAATCAAATTAAATAATTCGTGGAATTTTCTAATCAGTCCAGTTACTCGCGGACTCGTTTTGTTCTTGCTGAAATTTGTTACGTAATGACAGTTGTTGGGATTAAGCAGACTTCACGATCGATACTATACGTTCACTAAAATGGCTTTCTATTGTAACAAACAAATAACTTATCGGTTTAAGTAACTTCGATCAACTGTTTATTATTTGTGTGTACTCTTCATCTCCTGTTGTACAGTGTGATGTTATTTCAACTTGAATGAAAATAATCTGAAGCTCTATTACCAGTTTGATCAACTTAAAACGTCAACAGTTGTCGAGATGTTACGTAACCGATTGCCAGTCACAGGGTAGTTCTGCTTCTCATGACTCCTATTGCCGTGTATTGGATATCTCCTTAGAATACGATCCCAATAGGTCGGTTAGCAAACGCTTGGTTTGGCATAAATGGAATATCTGTGAATGCCCTGTTCACAGCAGTTTACATGTACATGTTTGATATTTGTGCAAAGTACGTCTAGAATCTGAATGTCAATTCCAGTTTGCATATCTTTCTAATAACACCATTTCGCTAAATTAAGCCACTCTACAGAAACTGTTGTAAGGCGTCGCTATTTAAAAATAATTGAATTTTCGTCCAGAAGCTCCACTGAGGTGATCTGGGTAAACATATCTTAGTGCACCAGCCACATGATTGTTGTGAAGTACAGTGTTAATCCATTTTCTTATTCTGGGACAGAAAAATGAGCAATTTTAAAAGACTTCTGGCTGCACACATAGGTATAAGTAAAGTCACATTGATACGCCCTGTGATATGGAATCAATAAATAAAGACTCACTTGGGTCAAGTTTTGTTGCATTGATTGTTTAATGGGCATTGGCCTGGATATGAAATGAGAATGTTCATTGATATTGATCCCAACTACGGAGTCATCATTTTGAACTGTTCTTTTCGAACTACCGACAATAGACACACCGATTGGATTGTTCGACCTCGGCAGAGTGAGAGGGCTTTGACAAAAGTAAATCTCGTCAGACCCTGTCAGATTGCTTAAGACTCGTATGCCAACCGTCCTGTCCGCGAACTCATTGGATTTCACTGTAGTCTCCTGTATCATTGGGGCAACAACATATGTTGTTGAAAAATCCAAAGTTATATTAGCTAATTAATTAATTATTAACGTTTTGCAAAATGTAATGTGATGAACAAGCTTGTTTTCACTTATTCATCATTAGGGTAAATACACCAAAATTTGCATTACGATTTTACAAGAGAATCGGTAAACGAGTGAATGAAGAACAGATGATTGATGAGACCAGTCGAATCAATGTCTAACTGTAAACAAGTACCCGCTTGAATTTATTTCAACTAAACTCATAGATTGGAATGTTTACAATTTCTGCTTATGAGTTTTGATGGCAGGTGAAAAATAGTTGAGTTATCTTATCAGGTAGATAGTTTTATAGACATCCGAATATACTTCAAGTTAGATACCATACAAACTTCAAATATCCGTCACTTTACTCTCTTTTTTGACTTGATAGTCATCAGATTCATTCTGTGTTGAAAACAAACGTCCATCATGTGTTCATAAGTTGAAAATGTCTATGTAATATGTGTAATGATTTGTGAAGTATGAGTGACAAGGAAATAGACTCGGTGTCATAAGAGAGTTTAGCCCTTCTAACGATCTCACCTTTCCTAGTTATATTGATGTCCATCATACGTCCTCCTTGTCGATTAATTAAACAGGATCTAGTAGATAAGGTGTTGTCTGTAACGGTATTACTGAAATGCAGGTTCTCGGTCAAGTTTTGCTTGGTAAAATTCCATTCCTGTCTACCGAGCTTGGTAACCAGAAAAGCATTTGTCACATCAGTTTACCAACCACCTCCTCAGTGTGCGACTGTTCATGTCAACGCTTGCACAGTGATGACATGGCAGGTTTGGGAAAGTTGAGAACGTTTTCCACCGAGTCAGCATTCAAAATTCATAATAATCGATTACAGATAGGCAGATCCACTTCTCAAAATGTCCGCACCACATGATACGTTTGTACTGTTAGACGTATTGGAAGTTATTTTGGATCAAGTATCTCAGGCGAACGTTCGACTAGTAAATCGGAAATATATCTTCTTTGGCTACGAGAAACAATCTATGTCTGTCGCATACCACTACATGTACAACTGTTCGAATAGCCGCAGTGTGAACTACATAAGAAGGACAAACCGATGACTGGCTGATCGCATCAAGTAGTGTTGTCAAATGGTTGGAGACTATTAGAAACTCCAGGCGCCTGTGTGCACCCCAACGGAGCGCACCCAACATCATCAGTTGTAAGGCACATACTTCAAACTTGACGCACTCTGTGACTTTTCGGAGCAACCGGAAATGTCTTCACTATAAAAAGTCACAGCGCCTCCCTGTGTGCTCGAAAATCCTTGGTGTTAACGCTGCGACATTCCCATTAATTTGGTTTCCAGTTTTTGTGTACGTCTGTTTAATCCCTCAAGCCATGACTTTCACTCTGTGGAATTTTGTCTCATGTTTAAAATTAGTTACTCGTCTGTGGTTGATCAGAATGTCGCCCTTGGACGTCAATTTTTAGACCAAACGGAGGACCTTCTCAAAGGTATCCTAGTGGATTATAAATCATGGCAGAATCCCCCACAATAACGAAGCTACGCTTCTATCAAACTTCCAAGTATATTGCGCGATTATTTTTTGTCATCTGAAACCTAGTTTGGTAAGTTGTAGTTCTAATATAATTCCTATGTTCTGTCCGACTGATTGTAAATCATTCATATCTTATACGTTGTTCACATTGAAATAATTCTGAATCCATCTGCCAATGTCATACTGGGACGCGATTTTCGATAATATATGTGACTTCCCTGGTCAATTTTATGAACGTCGGTTGGAGACATGTCTTACTAGTTTCTGCTGTTTTATTTCTCTACTTAAACATTAAGGTCTTGTCGACCGGCACACGACATGCTATTATAACCTGTAAACCAGTCTATTCATACCTTTAAATAAACCCCATTTCGTGTACATACATTTCCAAGATAGTCATTATTCTGAACGCATTCATTGTTTCATTCGGGTACTGCTCAACACCAGCCACACCTCCTAAGCAAAACAAAAATTTACCTGCATATATCTCTGTTGTATCTTTCTATTAATTAATATCTTCAGACGACCCAGGTAAATTCATCATCATAAAACCATGAGTAGGTAATCACGGGTAGGAGCATATGAACGACCCGTGGTGCAGAAGCATTCCTGTCCTCCCACGGTTCCCACTCGGGAATACTTGGATGGCTCTTTAGCAACTACTAACTAAATATTGGCCCTTTTCAGTGCAAATTCAAGCTCAAACCGCCGTCAGTGTTGTAAAGTGATTAGCACGCGTTTAGTCCTACGTAACCGTTTAGTAACACATGCCCCAAATCCGACAAGCCACATATCATGATTACACAGGGCCTTCGGATTCCGATATTTTCAGTGCCACGCTGAATTTACCTTTCAGTATGGCTTATCACAACTTGAACGTCAAAATTATGCCGAGGAGTACAACGCACACTGTTTGCCCCATCTTCTTACTATCAGGTTTTATTGGTCAATATTGGAAGATGCTAGGCTGATTCGTTATGCAAATGACTTCTATACTCTTAAGTCTACACGGAAGTGTCTCTGTTCAGTCATCGCCCATCGTCTGAAGAATTGTTCAGCGGCTAACATTAAAAAGCGGCTGCGCTTGTTGTGATGGAAATTTCATGGTATAGATCAAAGACAACAGCCTGGCACACCTAATACTTTGACGGTGGCAAGCAGAAACTCATCGTACCAAGACATCTGTTAGCTCTGTCGCAAGCCTCTATCTTCTCGTAATCCCGGAAAGTGCACCGGCCCCACTCAAAGATGGTATAAAGCATTAGCTCTCATATAAGTTGGCTCCTGCCGACCGACTCTTAAGGCATATGTAAAGTGTGGTCGAAACCAGCAAGCGCGCACAGGTTGAACTTGAATTGTTTATCCAGGCGTAATGCTGTGTAATCGACGCCATTTTACTTTTCGTCTGTGTAAGTTGTGTGCATGGCTTACTGGGCCTTTGGCTCATTCTTGTTTCTCCATTTTTCTTTTTACAGGAGTTGTTAGAACCCCTACTTCGGAAGAGGGCTGTCCCCCGGTGTCTCCACGGTTGCCCCACAGTTGGTTCGTAAGTGTAACGGGCAACCAGCATGTAAACAACCAGCTTGCGTGTTACACATATTCCACATAACCGTCTCGATTCGAGTACACGTTCCTCTAGATATCGTTATCCTGTCAAACAGCTCTGTAGGCTAAAACCACACCTACGAAATTCTGAGTCAGTCCTACTAACCAGATCGACACAATCGAGGTATTTGGACTCCATCACACATGTAGACAACCTTGTTATGGGTAAAAACCAACCGATAATTACCTCTGGTGATCAGCCGGAAACTTCGGAGTTCTACGTGGAATTAGTCAATCAATCTCCTCTACTCGACAACTTTTCAAACATATACATATGGTGCACTTCGCGTACATATATATGGAGTTCCGTTCTGACTGAAAATACTACACTCAAAGCTTGGGCTTTAGTAAAACTAAGACAAAAATTAGTTGAGAAATGAAGTACGACTCTTTGTTAACTACCGGTTAGGTTGGTTATCCAATCCAACGTTCACACATTTGTAGTGTAAAACTGTGCCTTGAGTACTTATCAGTGAGAACGATACATATTAAAATGAATATATCTACTTATATATCCAGTTTAGTCCTAATAGGCAAGGTGTATTCTATGTCCTGGCCACAACATCTGGTTTCTACGCCTCAGGTTGTTTGATTTAATTTGGAGCACACGGTACTCATAGCATCCATATTGTAATTGTACTGTTCAAAACAGTGCTTATCGTCAAACGTTTTAAGTCATCCTAACCGCAGCTAAACAGATTTAACTGGCAGTACTAACAGTAGACCAATGTGTAACTGTTTGAAACTTGTATTCCAATGCACAGCGGTTAACGCAAGTTATGAAACTTGAAGCAAAACTGGGTTAAAACTGTAGAAACTCAACGAATATCTTGTCATGCGTCCACTTGATAAAAACGAGTGCTGCTTCTCAAGTGGCAACGGAGAGTTGGTTTGTTACAATATTGCCCCACTTCAATATTCAGCCACCCTACTGTGTAAGAAACCCTATAAATACATAAGTACAGTCAATTAGCTTGACTGCGATTCCAATTGCTGGTATCACCAGACGAACAAGATATACAGACGATATCGTGGATCTCAAATCTTTCTCCTTAACGAACGATTTCGTTCGTTAGTGTTGCTGGTTAGATGTTGATGGTATCACTGTTTCCGGAGTAACATAACAGTGTTTAAAATTCCATGGGTCGTAGAGTTGCGAGAATTTTTTAAAAAAAACGGCTCTTGGCGAATGTACAGGTAGTCCGTACAATTCCAGTTGTTACATCGCCTAATCCACAACTATATAATTTTACCCATGTATTAAATCACACATGTTAGGAACCTCACCCAATCATCTAACAATTCATAATTAATGTATGGGCATATACATTTCTTGAATAACAGTCCATAAACTTACCTCATGTTTTGTGTTAAACTGCTGATTGATAACTGTTGTTTCTTGCAATCGACACTGATTACTCTGCGTGGTTTGTGTTGCGTTTGCATGACGATAAGGATAGGTCACGTTACCGTAACCACATCCGTCGTTTCCGCAATGTGGATGCCAGTCGTCCGTAGAGGGAAGCAGTAGAGATGGATCTACATCAGCTGAATGGAGTCCAGGGTAAGGATTATTTGCATGGCCATTCAAGCCGGAGAATCCGTATGGCATCACACTTCCATCCTCATCACCACCCATTCCTGGAGCTCTCATTCCGAACCCGTTTCCTGTATCCGAACAGCCGGGTGAAGTGATTGGACGTCTCGTGTTGCGTCGTTCTCGCCGTCGCCGACCACACAGTGCACCGCGGTTTTTCCCACAAGGACGAACGACGCATAGTATAGCAGTTACTAGAACAATGGCCAGCAGACCGGATACACTGGCAAGCACTGTAATAATGAACATATTGCTCTTGCCTTCAAAGCCCCACAAGTCAAATTCCACACGCGTCCGATTATTCGCATAATAGCTAGATGCTAATGCGGCAACTGGACGTGTACCAATAGCCGGAATGTCTTCAACCAGAACCACAAGTACCTGTACGTGTGTTCGAAATGTACAAAATGGTTTAATTATGTTATGGTTATGATGATAGATGTTCACTAGGTTGCTTCTGCGCCAGGTTAGTAACTGACAATTCTGTGCATCTAAAAATAGTTTCGAACACAAATAAAATGGTAATTCTTTGTAGCTTCAAAATCTTGACTCTAAAAACCAAATTATTTTTCATCATTACTACGCTGAGTAGATAAACATGATATGTATTTTACTGTTTACTTTGGACAATCTGTCATACTGGACAGTAACATAAATCTTCAATCAACCAAACTGTCAGATTATAGCATAAGGCTAGTTCATTTTTCGACTTTAAGTGAAAACGAACTTAATTCAAACATCACGTGAGCGCTCCAGGGTAATGTGTACTGTATTGTTGGCTACAATAAGCATTGAAGTTAGCGTATATTTACGCTGACTTTGCAAACTCGAGTGGCTTTCGAGAGTTTATGACTAAAACTGTTGGTACATCCATCACCCCAGACTTCATTGACGGTTGTATTAAAATTCACTCTACAAAATGAGGTCACAAGCACAATCTGGTTTGTGCACGCATAAACACACACAATAATCGGATGATGCGGATCGATTTTCAAGTTCTGAGCGAATGGCCTTGACCTTCAGTTTCATTCAGATTGTGGTTTTCCTGTAAACAAGGTTTTCATGTGTACAATAGGAGAAATGTTTATCATTTGCTGTTAACTGTGAGATGTGTACGGCAGTTGTATTTCCAAGTTACGAAATGATAGGTTTTTTGATCCATCCCCTGTGTCTAAAGATAAGGCTTCACAAATCTCGGTTACAGATCAGTACGTAAAACAAAGTGCGTTTTTGTTAACTACTAACAAAACCTCAGTAATAAATGTGTTGATTGTATTTTGTATTTTTTAAGCTCACTTTACTGTCCAGTTTGGGTTCAGGAATTCCGCCGTCTGACGCACTGACTTCGAAAAAGTGCAGCCCTAAGTCAGATTGACTCATATGACGTTGTAGTATCACATCGCCTTCATCTGGCTGGACTCGAATCAATGGATTGAGCTGTACCCCCTGTTGTGCCGGAAATTTGAAAAACTCAACCAGCTCGTAAATGACACGTCCATTTGCACCCGCATCAGGATCTTTGGCATGCAGAGTCGTGACCAGCTGTCCAGGTTTCTCATATACTGATAGTTTTAACGTTGGGTTGACACTGGTGCCGCCACCGGGAATGGATGATTCCAGCAGACCTTTGTCGCGGCTGTCATGAATTTGATGAAACGTTGTAGATGTGGGTTGATCATACAAGATGTTGGTAAGTTCGCCGGATTCGGAATAGAACATCTTGGTTGTGTCTATAGTGATTGAATACGGATTACCACATGTAAATTAAGAACAATGAGTTAGTCACCTGAAATGTTGAATTGAATAACATCGTTACATAAAAGTTATGAAATCAATATCTTCACAGCAACAGGGGTTAGCAAACGATTATCGGTCAACATGCTATATACCATCTTTAGACCAATTTTGTCCACACAGGTTTATACAAATCACTATATGCAGCAGCAGCACAACTTTCACGGAAGTGTAAGCTGAAATCAAAGGGTTTAAATACAAACCCTTATCTCTATGAAACCACAATTGTCTACACTTAATTTTGAGCCGTTTTAGAATCATCAACGTTAACTACATAGGAGTTGGGTTATTCACAGCTGCACTCGTCTGTGGCGAAACATCACCTAGCTTGGTTAACAAGTGATAAGTGTTGTAAACCTTTCTAAACGGTACGCTGGTTCGTGCTAGCTATTGTAATTTGCCTGGCAAAATTCGGATTCTCGTCACGGTACTAGTTAACACGAAAAGTACCGCGACTCTCTCGTATTCACTCTCCAAGGCAAGCCAAAACACGCGCTCAAAATATAGTGCTTTGTTCCGCTCCAAAAGGTGTGCGACCAAGACGACAAATACAAAAGTACTTATATGATGCGCGGTGGTCATACAGAGAAGGACAGTTGACGGAAAGAATAGTTAAGGCCATTGATAGGCATAGCGGAATAAAAAGTCAGATGGGTAAAACCTAGCCAAGGTCACCACTCGGCCGCTCTGAGCAGGTCCGCTAACTAGGACAAAGTCGGTCGTTTTTTCTTTCTCACGGCGGAGGCCCCCTGGGACGGTAACAGAGTGGGCGTCCTAACAATAAGGTAACTGCTAACCTATCAGGTAACATAGTGTTTGTGACACGACAATCGGCTAGACAGGATACACGCTGGATCGTTACGATAAAGAAGCAGAGAAACGTCGTTGAACCATGCCATTCGCAGGTCGGACCATAATGTGTAGTTCAACACTAGATTCAGTGTGGTTGCGTTATGTCGTTTCATGGGAACACTGGTTTTCGTAAGCGCTGTTCTGATTAAAAACTCTACTTAATAAGGTGATCCGATCCATTGTTTATTTTTGATCCAACTGGTTGTGTCTACGATTCCGAAAGGGAGAATCGCATACAGAATAATCGCACTGACAAATCGGAAGGAAATCGGGTATGTAACGGATGTCACGGTTCTGGACTCCAGAGGAGGTGGAACGTCACTATGATTGATTGTTTTCAACAAGATCAGTTTAATTCTGACAAATATACGGACAGTTTTTGATCACACTGTCCAGTTAACTGTTGCGTAGGGATAGAGTTGGACTGACTTTGTCATTCGAGGAAAGCGCTGCCATTTAAACATGAAAGAAACCCAAGAAGCATAAAAAGTCATCTTCACACTCTCAGTGACATCGAATTGGTAGTGAGTGCGGAGGTCACTTTACTATAATTTGAAAGGCTGTCATTTAAACAGATTACAGGAGAGGTCCGGGTACAATACCGATTTCTTGCTGTCAAGACCGGAAGTGTCGTTATAAACCTAACAACAGAAACGCAGTGAATTTTTCGACCAGCAAGTCAAGTTAAAGTGTTGACGTAGATCCCTAGTTAGTCTGTGATATTTTAAGTACACAAATAGGGACAAACATTGCCTCTGTTTCGTGTGGTTTATCCAACCTAATTTGAAAATGACCTTTGAGTCCTATTTGGATCTGACTCTATTACGAAGCAAAATTGTAAGACAGTCAGGTTGATACTAAGATATTTGTTGGGTTCAATATACGCTGCACCTCACAAAGTCGGATCTTGCTCAACGGATAACCGACCACTCGTTATAAACTACTGAACCCCACATATGTGGTATTACGTATGCTTGATAGCCCATTAAAGATCATTATTGCACATCGCACCATTTGCCACATTTCTGATGGTTTCTTGAACGATCAGGTAACGTTGACATTCACCTCACTTCTTCAAATCTAGATTTTGTGTCCACATGCACAAATATCCTTAACTTGCCACTAAAATTCCATACAGTGAGCAATAGAGAACATTAGCTCTTAAGTTAAGTCAAGAGGATAACACAAAACACAAAGTCTGACGTGTTTATCATGTATCAAACTGTAAATTTCTCTGGTTCACCTTTCTTGGTAATTTATTTTCAACCACCAACTTGCTCATCGTTGTCTGGCATTCCATTAACAGTGCTAACCACCGTATTTCTACTCATCACCATGGCGTTTTTATTATCCGGTCGGCCTTCCCGAACATCACACATTGGATCAATTGCATCTTCTGTGCTCCCCCTTGCCTCTTTGCTTCTTCTACTTGTAGGTTTCGCTGTAGATCTGAAACCTTGAACGTCATTTGCGGACAGCTCTCACTTTTTCGTGCAAACGTAAAGCAACTAAGGTCCTTTCCCTATGAACAGTCACACCGTTTGTACTGGTAGTAACGGGTGTCCATCGATTTTGTTTGGTGGGGATATTATTTACTGTTGGTTATGATTGCGTCACTCATTCATCGGAGGAACGTACACTTGTCAGTCAAAATGTAAATAATATATTTACTACTTGTGGCTCATAGGTAGTCAAAATGATAACAGCAAAACGTGCTATATCTGGATGTCGACTATTAGCGGAACTTCGAGGCTCCATATCATCTTGCAGACTACATTCTACTAGATCTTATAGACAAAGAACTATTACGGTTAAGGTATAGTAAAACAACTCCTGAACTTACTGATCAGTCTGCAAAATTCAAAAGTATCGGTGAGGGTGAAAAAATTCCCAAACATTACAATGTGAATAGTGTTCATGTAAAATTGTAGCATTGTATAAGCCAAATTCGAAATAATTGTTAACTCACTGGTAGATAGTAGACCGCTTGGTTGAATAAACATCGGTGCATTGTCATTCACATCCAAAACAATTATGCTTATTGTCCCGGTGGAAGTTAACGCATTGGTCGGCGATCGATCGCTTACTCGTACTGTCAAACGGTAATGTTCCTGTGACGAATACAATAATACATTCGTAAAACTGATCTTTACATAAGCAAAGGCTATTGTTAATAATAGACTATCGGTTGACGTAGAATAATGCGCAGATGCTTGGCAAAAAAGTTAATAAGGCTAGGATATCGAAGGAGCTGTACTTCCTATAGCAATAAAAGACATTTCTATTGGCGGCAACAAATCTGAAGTATCACAGAAATCAGTCGAATTGAGAGCTCGTACCTGTCTCCGAAATGTATTATTTCAAACCTAGGGATGTGCTGAAGAAACAATCTCAAAAAAAACACTGAGAGGAACGAGCCACACTTGGTATTCAATCGTATGCTTTGTTATAATTGAAATTAAATTTCAAAAAGTGAGTCAAACTTTCCGGCCTTTTAAGAAAAAGCTTGTCAGTTTACTTTTCATACGTCGAAAGTTAAATCAACGTCCACTACAGCATTCAAACTTTTCACAATCACCGAGCGATCCACCAGCTCCTGAGTGAAAATGAGGAAGATAAAATTGGAAATCACGCACTTACCAGTTTACCAACTCTAGTGGCAACGTGCCTTTTATTGGATAGACTTTCAAGGACAACTGGACGAAAGTGTTAGTGGCCATTCAGTGATAGTATAAATTAAATGCAAAACAATGATGGACTAGTGACAAATTCGGAAAAAGGACCATCAGAATACATATATGATGAGCATCTTAGAATGATGTCAAATTGGAATCGGAATCCGTTTAATGGCCAAGTATTTTGTCCAAAATGAAGTCCTTACCATATATGGATCGCTTCGCAAATACAGACGAGAATACAAAATCCAGAGTTCAAATCGAAGGGATTACCCAACAGACAAAATTCCTAACCGATTGGGGGTTAGGGAACGGCCTCAACATACCACTGTAACCACAGCCACACTAATTGGCACGACAGTGTACGAACATTTCAGATCAAGTCGTTTGGCTTCATCGTCCCAGTGTTTGAGCCACCACAGCCACCGATCGATAACACCTAGTTGTTCACACACGTCCTTGTGAACGTCTCAGAGTGCAGAAGGCAACTCTGGATTGATAGCCAGCATGTGCCGGTGAGTGCGAAAGGACAAAGTGAAAATACGATATTTCCCTATCATTTTCGAACGATCTGTCCACGCCAACCTCGATAACGTAACAAGTCGCCTTTCTCTATGGATAGATGGGTCAATTGACACATACTGCCAGAAAGTGGAACAACACAGCTCAATAGCAAAACGACAAGATTGAAAAATGTCAATCGATCTATCAATCTTCAGACCCATATAGTTGATGAATGCAGCCCATAGCATCCATCGTTTGATCCGCTAAGGAAATATCGTATTTTCACTTTGTCCATTTGCACTCACCGGCACATGCTGGCTATCAATCCAGAGTTGCCTTCCACACTCTGAGACGTTCACCAAGACATGTGTGAACAACTAGGTGTTATCGATCGGTGGCTGTGGTGGCTCAAACACTGGGACGATGAAGCCGAACGACTTGATCTGAAATGTTCGTACACTGTCGTGCCAACTAGTGTGGCTGTGGTTACAGTGGTATGTTGAGACCGTTCCCTAACCCCCAATCGGTTAGGAATTTTGTCTGTTGGGTAATCCCTTCGATTTGAACTATGGATTTTGTATTCTGGTTTACACTTGTAGGTCGGTCGATATGGTAAACCTAACTGTTGATAACTTGGGAATTCCTGTGCGTAACTCCTATGATGAGATCCAGGGGAACTTCAGCCCGTAAGTTTCAGTGTTGTTCCATCTTAGATCATTTGAAACGAAATGTCTGTTATCTTTCCTTGTACATACTTGTGCTATTGCATCCAGGTACACCAGCATCTGCATACGTACTTCTCTTTGTCCATAATAGCAGATCTGTTGCTAATATCCTTTTAATAACTAGCACTTTCTGTTTTGTAAAATGGCTGCGTACTACCATCATGCCCCCACTGATTTGTTCTGCCAATAAACACAGGTTGTTTATGTCACTTTAATTTGTAAAATTACAATATCATCCAGGATCCTTGAGGCAAGCTGATATTCTATCCATTTCCTACAAGTATTCGCAACACCTGATCTGAACCGTAAACCTCAGTAAGTGTGAAATAGGCCACACAAAATAACTCACAGTTGATCTACCAGCTACTGACCACCATACTGAACTACATTTGCTGAATGAGTGTTTAACGGAAGGTGACTATTCAGGCTTGATCTAAATGAAGATCCTCATAATATATTTCCATAGATTTACCTTCTATGTCTGTTGAAATGCTATCGTTTATGAAGTCTACTTTGTCCACAACCGTAACTTGCATTCCTGTCACTATAAAAGCCAACGAATGACCGGATTATCCATCAGGTTGTTCATAAGAGATGTCACTGGGTGCCACCTACTCCTTCTGGCTTGCTTTAGCTACCAAGTGTTTGGCGCTGCATCAGTCAATTACTTCGCTTTATTACTGAGTAAAACTTCAGGATGAATAACGTGCTGGTCTTCTCTGTATTGGATGTACCTAGTTGTGTTGGTTGCTGAAGCAGATTATTTCTTTACTCAGAGACAAACCCGAAGCAAACACTAGGTGCAGTGCTATCCATCAATAAGTCAACGATGTACCAAGGTATCCGAAAGAGCGACTAGCGAGGAGCGGCTAAAGAGTTGTATACAGTGTAAGTATTAACCAGTGTACGCGAAACCACCCATCAACTGCTGGATGTTAATGGCTCATGTCATGAAGATTCGATAAACTGAAAAATGCTATCTATACAACGCTGGTAAGCAAATAATTGGCCAACAAAAATGAACGTACTGAGCGACCGATACGTCACAGTTTTAGTGTAATTTTATGGCTGATTTTAATTAGTATGATTTGTGGTTGGGACCAGACATCTGTTTCGTTTTGCCCTTGGTGGACCATACAACATTGCTGAGTGAGTGTCGACCCACGAAAGACACCGAAAAGTCATCGATGCGCAGGAATAAAACATATATTGTTTATTCTATACCGTTTTGCAAGTAAACGACTGAATATGTTTGCGTCTTAGCCTTCGGTTCTTTTTCTGGATGGAGTACCAACCAATTTGTCTTAAACAAAGTTTTCATTAAGTGGATCTGCTGCATAAGCAACATGTGTATTACAAATCAGTCATCTATACTAGCCCATCAAGTTTCATTTCGGTGGAGTTCTAGTTAGAATGACTAATACAGTTAGCAAAATAAAATCAACCTTATGCAAGACCTGCTAGAGTACTCCTCTTTAAACGGAAATCTACTAAGTGACCGCTGTTTGAGAACGTTGTGCCAGGCGTCACATCAGGACTTTGACAAGAAATTGAATAGTGTGCTTACTTGTCTATCCTGCTTGTTACTGTTACTCAATTGAACAGTGGTATTTCTGCGCACTCATGCGTGGCCAATCTAGACGCTTGATAATCCAGCTGATGCTGGTAGCATCAAATGAAAAAACTTGACCTCTGTGAGTGGGTGACCCAAAATTTTAACTGGTTACGGAATACGTTGAACCAATTACAGAATACTCTACTTACAGTCGAACAGATGAACATTCCTCCAAGCATTCTTGTTTGGGTTACTAACTCACTGTGGTTCGTGAATGAGTTTAGCATCTGTTACTGACTTAGGACGATGACTTTCCTAAACTACTGGTCATTTTAAAGAAGTTTTTAGCCCAGAAAAAAAATTCACTTGTAATTTTTAAACAACATCACGTTCTAGATGAACCAGCGGCTTCCCTCCCATCTCGATCCAGTTTCACCAAGTGACCAATCCAGAGGCCAGCAAGTTTATCTATTATTCCAAAACCTATTTACCCGCGTCTCGTTTACAGATCCTGCAGATCAACTGGCCATTCAATTATTAAGACTACATCAGAGCTCACCAGTACATTATAGTTATCATCAAACCTTTCTGCGCTCCAAGATACAACCAGAGAGCAGTTATAAGGGCAGGTAATTCATTACAGTGTTAGGTAGTGTTTCTTTCACAATCCATTAGAACACGTGAAGAGAACACTCAGTTATAAACAACGTTCCCACATCAAAGTCAAAGTGAATCAAGCGGAGGCGTTGTGAGCTGCAACCGACATTACGATGTTCTATACTATTTGGGTATTTACACTAATAACTATAGTGTTCTACAAGTATCGGATGAATCAACTTTGGAAACTATTGTTAACTTTCACAAAGAGAATATTCTATTTTACCAGCCTCATTTAAACAGTCATTCACTTTTTGTACGTTGTAAGTAAGTAATCTGTAGTTTACCGAGTTAGCGGAATGCCCAAAATGTTAGCCAACTGAAGGTCTACTGAACGGTAGCACAACAAATATGAACGAATATATTTTCATGACCCAAACAAACATACACATTTGTCTTTTGAGACGGGAACAATCTGTTACTGACGCGTCTATAAACGGGAGAGATACTCACTTTTTCTTCACGGTCCAGTGCAACGGTTGTGTATAATGATCCATTACGTAAGAGACGAAATCTTGTGGAATACTGTGTAAGCATATCATTCACCAATTCGAAGTGTAATTCAGCATTCTGTCCAATGTCATCATCCTTGGCCAGAACGTCACCAATGTAACTGTTCGCTGGCAAATTCTCTGTTATGGCGAACAAATTTCCCAAACCCACACGCCCGGATTGTAACCTTGCATGATCCGACAAATGTGCATCCGTTTCATAAAATATTAACTGTGGACGATGGTCGTTTGTATCAAGTACAGTCAAGTTGAGCAGTACAGAAGAGGACAAACGTGGTTTGCCATGATCCGTGGCAATCACGGTGACCTTGTAGATGGGAGGAGAATTGTGCATGCGTAAACCGGTTGATGTGTAGGTTGACTTTAGAAAACAATCGTAGACAGTCTTCAGTTTATAGGTGAATTTTTAAATATTATTGGTGTCAGATTCTGTTTTACATTCCTGCTTTTGGATGCTGCCGAAAATGTTGCCATAGGTTCAAGGAATGCAGAACTATTCGCAACATCTGCATATCAATAAAGTTTTAATACTCAATAGAACTCTGCTTAATACAGTTCGAAACGATTTCTATACTCTAGTATCCAGAAGCCCTTAGACGGTATTAAACTTGTCTTGAAGTTGAAATATTCTACCTTAAAGTATGCGATGTTTTGGTTATGATCGCGTGCCACACTCCTTTTATTGGCACGTTACCGAATGACTGCTAATTCTGAATTCGCAGACGTAACGTTATAGTACTGACTATTTGAAAGTACCTCTGATTTTATCCGCGAATTGACTGCCTAATTTGGGGGGTTGAAAGTTTTGCCGTTACAGTTATTCCTGAAATAATACATCAGGATGAAAATATTTCCGCCAACTTTAAACTGGTGTTACCACCTTTTGCGACTAGGTGCTAGTTTAAGGCGTTCCATGAGATTTCTGTTGTGTTGCTTAATATCACCGGGGTCGTTCTATCTAAACGGATCGCACTAACACAGTTGAACAGAGGGTTCAGATCAAAACACTGATCAGTGGAATACCTTAACAGGCGTTCTAAACGAATTCGATTAGCAAGCTCTATGGGACTGCAGCAGATAGAAACTGTCGAGGTGACGGCAAAAAAACATGTCAGCGAAACAGAGCAAACATTCATGTTTTAGCTAAGACAACCATATCTCAACGGTGTGCAGTGAGCTTTCGGTTACTTGACTTGGTCAAAACATCTGTTAGAGCACGCAGTCTTATAATGCTGGTGTTTTAGGCTATGCATCGGGTCTGATTGGTTTCCTTACGGAACTAATGCCAACAGCTTTGTTTGAACGATTATGGAGACTGTGGTTTAGCAATACCAGAGAATACCTTTGGAGCATTTTAAACAGATGCCAAGTCAGAAAGAACTGATACGGGAGTGTAGAGAAGTGAAAAGTTGGCAATATATGAGGCAATCTGACAAGGTGAGTAAAACAATCACATGATCATTGTCTGTTTCTGGACAATCGTCGTCCATTGGGTCTTCTGCCTAGTGGCATACCTAGGGACAAGCTCAATAGTTGGCCCTTACTCGGTATTCATGATCAAACTATATGTAACGACTTACTGAGGTAACTATAAGAAATTCAATTTTTGCGTTTATATGTTTAATCCTCTATACGGTAACAGTTACGATAAGGTGCCGAGTAACCACCTATATGGTGGCAACCGGGATGCCTCACACAAAACGGGAAATGGTTTCACTTTTAACTTGTGAATAATATACAAACTGAGCTTTGTTTGTTCCGGCTGACAGTCACACAATAGATTTTTCATGTCAGTTCAAGTCAACTGACCATGAAGCATGCAAGGATACGAAAGATTGGCTGACAGGACGTGACCGTTTTAGAGTTCCCATGTGCAGATCTGTCGCTCAGAGTGATCGATTTTAAACCTAGTTACGGCTTAAAAAATCAGGTTCCGTTCACGTGACCACAATCAGCCTGAACGACAATGGGCTTGAATCGTGTCACAAATATGTGGGGTTCCTTCCTCACTTCGGTGATATCGATCGATCGGATGTGTGGTATTTCAGGGTAAGCGTAACAAAGACGGATCTTTATGTAACATATCAAGTGCATTTATTCACATGCATGTTATAGCTCACTGAACAGAACACATATCGACACATTATTGCTCATTCACTCGTTAGTTTTAAGAAATATTCACTTCGTTTGCAAAATTGTTGATAAAGCCCGTTTCTAATCCGCTGGAATTAACTGATATGTTCACCACACTTTTTGGCATATATCTGATTGATCCACTTGACTCGCACCTGTCTCAATGTTTCGTTCGGTTCTGTACAAATAACACACAAAAACACTAGGAAAGTGCCATTCAAAATTTTGCGGCAAATCCAACTGTACACCATTAATTTGCTATGGTTGTGTCTACCCAAACTGAAAAGTATGCACCAATCGGCCCCCACATTAATAGTACGCTAACACTGAACCATGGGATTTGTCAAGAAGATTAGGAAAGTTGACTGGTAAGGACATTGCCGACGATTATTTAGCGATTCATTAGTCATTCATTTTATTGGTGGTCTGAGTTTCAATTTTGTTGACTACATGACTTTCCGTTGTTATTATCACGCACAAGGGACCCTTATCTGTTTCCTCGCAATATGACAGAGAGTTATAAACAACTTTCTAAAAATCCCCGTCAAACGAAAACCAGGCATGATTCATAACCATACTTATTCTTACGAACAGATAACCCTTATACTAAAAATGACTAAATATTTTTATCAAGGTTCCATTCTGCAACTCTTATACGTTGGTCTTCTCTCCACAATCGTATTTGTTAAGCTTACTTGGTATGAATCACGAATTTCACGATCAAACACCATGTTGGCTGTGATCCAACCAGTTATGGAATCCACTTTGAAATTCGCTCTGTCCAGCAAAGAGTAGGTTATTTTTGCATTCTCCCCTTCGTCAGCGTCAGTTGCATTAACCTGAGATATGAGAAGGAAGGAATAACCATAGTTATAATTGATATGTATCACTACTACTTACTAATAGCTAGTTAGCTAAAAAATATGAAGGAGTAAAATAACCAACGATGACTCGTTGCTCTCAATGATGTTTTATTATCGATTATTTCCGCTAAACTTGAGGGCATGAAAACGAGAATCAAGCTGCTGTAAACATCAAACAATAGTAGAAAGCAAGAAGTACTCGTAATGAATGATCTATAAATCAATGCATTAGTGCTCCACAGAATAGGTGTAAACTATACCTGTGACTAAACTTGGTGGTGTTAAGCGATGAAGACTATTTACAGTCTACTTGAATGACGACAAACATGCATGCAATGTTGAGTTGTCTAGGATGTGAAGTAATGCCAATCTCATATGATAAATCTCTATCGAACGCAAACGGAAGCAATAAACCCTGAGTGTAAGACGTATTGCTACTGTACATTCATGCTTGGATTAGCAGCTGGAACTTAGTCTTCTTGCTTGTAAGTCACGACCGATTTGTAACGACGTTTACTTGCATGCTTCCGAATTTGTTTAAAATATACACGCAACTATTTGACTAAGAGGCGTGTGCATGAACAATTCTCAACTCATCATCATTTGCTTATTGAACTGTTGAGCCAATCTCTGAATGGCTGTCATTCTATCGGCCAGTCAGATCTTCGAGTCTGACTTTAATCACAGCTAAGTTGTAGTAGTCAGCTTGAAAGCATTCAGTACCGGTCGTAAAAGGATCAGGTGTACGTAACACTTATGACGTTTGGTTATCTTGATACCAGTGACATACACGTAATCTCATTAATCAAGTGCACAGACAAAACCACGCGGATAAGCAGACAATCCCAATCTTCTAAATCCTCCATTAGTCCACTTATGACCAGTTTTGTAACGTGGTCGGATAGTTGTAAGCATATTGCTTTATATGGTTTGAGGAGACCTGACAGTAAGAACTCCCAGTACCAAATCGCCATCACGGAATCGAACTCCTGTCAAGCCGAATATCTTTCTCTAGGTCAGGATAACTTCGGAGTACTTAACTCACGTGTGCCCCAAAAGGTCAGATCACAAAACAAGTCGCTTTCTGTGTAATCATAACCATACCCTTGCTGTTGAGCGCATTCCACTGTGGAAGGTTTTATACCATAACCTATGTCTATGGAGAAGATTAAAACTTTTTCTGGTTGCTTTTTCTAGCCGCTATAGCATGTATCCATCGGTTCACAGCAATCATTTCATCCAATACAACCCTTGCTTAGATGGAGCTTACGTTCAGTCAGCCATTTTCATCACATTACAAGTCCAGACGGATTTACGGGCAGCACGGGTGGGCACATATGCACACAGGTCCGCACTTTTACGGATGCAACCATGGGGTTGGTTTCATGCACGCGGTTCCGACAGTCGACCTAAGACGAAAAGCGAAGTCAACAAGTTTTTGCTCTGGTTCCAGAGTACAGCTCACTGGATAATGTGTTAGTCAGAAATGGTGAGAAAATGCTAGAAAGCAATTATCACAAGCAAGGTCGGTCGCCAGCTATGTTCATTCACGTATCTAATAGTCACAGGGACTCCCAAGACCGTTGCCAAGATAAAACCTTTCTAATATAATTTGTAACAATCTGGCATACTACCCTCCTATCTGGGTATGGGTAGTTGAACAGACCGTAAAGTAAATGAAACTAGCCTTCTCTATCCCCTGAGTGAGTGAATTGCAATAGCAAAGGACCACCAACAACGATAATCTGTTCCGTCGAACGCATCAATCTGACAGAATAGCGTAAACAACTGCATGAACGATCACCACTTACCTAAATCGCTGACCTCTGTCTTTCTCAGGTAGTTGTGTGTGAGCGAAAAAAGCAATAAGTGCAGAAAACCAAGGGCGAAATGTGAGAGGTGAATCACGTTCATTCCACAGGTCGTCTTCTACTACATGTTACAAACTTTTATTTCCATAAGCGTTTAACACACACAAACAGAATTCGGGAAAATCGTTCCGTTTGTTCAGCTGGTTACTCATGTGGGTATTTCCGGCACGACTGCTTTATAACAGTAGCGAACACATTTGTTCAAACCCAATCTGAGAACTCAGCACACGTTTCACTTGTCAACCCTCATTTTGTCGTATATTCACTAGAAATTCCTTCCACAAATTTACATCAAATGAATATTCATGTCTACCTACTACAGTAAGGTTCGTTCTTAATAAGTGCGGTTACTCAGTGTTTGCATCCCAACACAAGTCGTTTATGGCCAGGTTGAAAGTCAAATGAGACCTAACTGTGAAAAATCAAGGATTCCATTGGATTCGAACTAGCAACCGAAACAACATACCCAAAAGCGCTGAGCACTCTACCATGACAACCACAGGGAGAGATTCGTGCAGTTTCTGTCGGTGGTTCGAAACTAGTCCAATCCTTCGTTTTTCACAATTCAGTCTCAGCCAAATCATCACGTCCGCCAAACTATTCACTAGTAAACTGAAATCGTTAGAATCTGTTTTAAAAAATCAGTAGTATGTTATGTACGGGAAGGAATTCGCTCCGAATCATTCGACCTAGTCGTCCGACGGTGAGGTTAGTTCACTTATGACTTATGACTCAGCTTTCAACAAATTTTAACCCAGACAGACATTAGCTTCCAGCGTAAGAACAACATATTTTACACGCAAACTTAATCATGAAATCGAAGGAGCAGTACTTTACTCACAATAAAACAATGGAAATCAGAACTAAAAGACATACTCCTTCAAAAAGGAACATTACTGAAACGCACGACAGCTTCAAGAAATCATTTGCTTTGAGGGAAGATACGTCAAGAATGTGATAGAAAGTTAAATAATTTTTGGGAAGATTCATTAAAACCAACTCACTTGTATCACTTTCTCTCCAATAGGATTATTCTCACTGATAGTCACATGATAGCTGGACTGTGAGAACATCGGGCGATGGTCATTGTCATCTCGTACCGATAGTGTGGCAGTCATAGTTGCCGTGTGCCGTGAGGCCAACAATGACTTTCCTTCTGTAAGGCCATAGCCATCTGAACAAATCAAGTAGACAAACAATAGACCTGGGCCAGATTCTGTGACAGCCTCGCGATCCAGTACGACCCGTGTGGTGAGATCATACACGGTGGCCAAAGGATTGGTACTAGGGTCTGGCAAGAAAGATAGCACTTGATGTCGTCTAACGTGTGCCGGTTCCCAGCATTGTATTTGACCGTTTACTGCTTCACCATCGGGATCGCGGACACGAATCTGAGAGTGTATATAAGGAATCATTTAAAGTCTAACTCTGACCGGGTTCATTAAGCTATTGTACTTTGTTCACTTTCGTGTTACAGATGTGGCTGGATAAACTTGGTATTGATGTCCAAGTAAAAACTTGCATATGCGACGGCTAATATTATGTGCTGTCACCGGATTGATCGAAACTAAATAATGGAAGTCTATCGGTAAGCAGACAGATCCCGAATTGAACACTGAAGCACAAATCGCACTTACTCATGTATCTGACATGTCATGTCAGGCTTGTCCACACAGGTCACAGTAGTGTCACAGTAAAGGGACATTTGACTGCTCCGCAATGTATCGAAATAACATAGGGTACAAACCCTGAAATCTTACACTCATTGCCCTTAATTGCCCTTAATATTCAGACGTTAGGACAAATGTTCTGAACGACAGTGGAACTACCACGGGTTTTTTCTGCACCACTTATGATGAGGATTATTACTGTATAGAATGTTGTTCTAATTTATCTATCGGCTGACAGTCTGTGTGCTCAAGTGATGACTCTATCCTGAATAAGTACTACTGCGCGAACAGTTACTATCGGAACACTGCAAATGAAGATCTGCCTTCTAGCAAATCACGCAAAAACCATGCAAAGTGTATAGAGTGCTAGCTAACAGGTAACAATAATGAATCAAGATGGCGTCATCAATTTTGAGGTATTTGTGCAAGTTGAAGTTAAGCTGCTCTTTTGTGACATTCACAAGAATACGTATAGTTTATGAAGGGGTTTCATCTTTGTTGTTGGCGTAAGGAAAAAAGACTATTAAGCGGTTAATCGAATCGATTGCATGCACTTTGTCATTTGAAGGCCTTCTTCACTCCATCATAACTCTCGTGTGCAACGTTCACAATGGAGTTATTAGAAAAAGTTACTGATGAACACCCCGTTAGTGCAGATGAACACACTCTATCTGAGGTTGCCTTTTCGGCTGCGGTCATTCGGTTTTGTAATGGCACGTATAGGAAGTGTCATGAGGCACACGCTGAAACTTTGCCTGCAGCCATGACCAGTTCTGACCTTACCTGGACTACTGATCAAGTAGAAAGTAGTACGAACATGTTTAGATCTACTGGCCAAGGTAGTTGTTTACTACATCACCGACTACACTGTTTTCGTTTTTACGGATGATGAGTTATTAACTGGCTCGGTTGTTCTGAATGGGCACAATACAGTTTGGTTTACACAAGTTGGATCTATAGGAATCCGGGTTCTGGTGACAAAATTAAAGCCGATCGACTTTAGAATGAACATTTTAAAACACTATGCAGTTGTTACTTTTATTCTCAACAGGTTGCATATGCTGATGAAACGTCAGCGCTGAGTGATACAACTTTGAATACCATCTTAGACACAATTAATCCATAACAGTGACAGCCCCAGACTTTTTCCCCTAACTGTTTTAAGAATATCGATGAATAGATGAAGCATTCATCTAACATCAGTTAACCATTGCACACATATTGTGTTCGACTAGACTACAGTCGCCCCTTTGAAGAACGCACTGAGCCTAAGTCTCGTTTTCCTTAAAACACCAATAGTACGCACTCCTGTCTCTACCCTGAATGAACACAGGTCACGGTGTTTGTTGTCGCATCATGGCCAACTTTTCACCATAAATTATTCTAGGTTTAGATGATTAGGTGATATAGGTTTACGTTCTACTTTCATATAAATATCCTTTCAATCATGGGCTTTCTGAAACAGGTGTAAACATAATTGTTGGCTTTAGTTTTGCCTTTCTCACATAGTAGTCCGTGTATGAACACAAAATGAGCTATTAAGTCAATGATAGGTTGAACGTTTGTACACAAAAATTCGCATTTCACAAAAAAATGTATGCGTTTGCAAATGCTTACTCTGCCGATCAACTTCCCAACAGATGAGTTCTCATCTGCAACCAGTTGTTTTGGATTGATTTCAAACTCTGGCGGTTCGTCATTCACGTCCAGTACGTGAACCAGAAGATGTGTCTGAGCTGTGAATTCTCCGTCACTCACCTTCACCGGGACTTTGTACACATGACGTAGCTCGTAGTCCAAATAACTACGTAATCGGATTCGTCCATCAGATTGCACTGTGAATGTCGCATCCAACACCGTGCTTTCTGTGGAAGAACCCATGGAGTAGGTTAGTTGTGAAGTGCTGTCTGGATCATAGGCAATCACCTACGGAGAAAGAATGAGACAATGATGGGCGTAAAGAATTATGTTTTTCACTGAAATATGCTGAATTTCGCCAGTCAGACAAATAGAACATACTCTATCGTGTGCTGAAAACCGAAAACTCTGAATCGCTTTCAACTGAAAATTTATTGTTCTCGTTCAAGATAACGTATGTGTTGTGGTTTGGATTACCATAGCTCCTGAAAACGTGAAAAGAAAAGAACACTTGATCCTTTAAATGTTTTACGATGGTGAATGCAATAAGGAAGATACATATATTACACAGCTTAGAAATATGCCCTATCATAGTTCCATGTGGTTTTTTGTAGTCGTTTCAAGAAAAGCCAGAAATTCAGACGTGCGCGTAACCTCATCGTACGGATAACTACGGTAGGCCTGGTGTATCATGGTAACTCAAGTATTCAGATTCCATGGACCAAGAAGAGTCGGGATATTCTTGTTATCCCTCCACGGCTTTCGTGACCATTGTTGAGTCGGGTACTTGGACAGTATGATTGTTAGCTTCCATACCTTAATAGACGAAAATCGACCGTAGCGAACAAGCCCTATGGACCCGTATAAATAACGGTTGATAAGTGGAAATGAACACTTTTCATATGACGTGTTTCAAGGATACCGTAAGTGGAGAGGTAAAAAAAAATGTAGACATAGATTCAAAGGTTTGAAAGAAATGAGAATTACAAACAAGATCTATTGAACTTTGGCACCTACAAATAATGGGCGGTAGAAGAAGCTCGTAACTCCTCCGAGATGTAAAACCGAAATTATCCACTTCAGGACCGACATTTCATGAGCTGCGTCATATTTCCACTTCTGTATGTGCAACGCGAAGTAACAAGTATGAAATCCGAACTCCATAGAACCATCGATATGAATGTTTAATGTTAACAGTCTGAAAAAGAGTGAAACTGAACTGCGCAACTTGGCACTGCATATGAGGTAATCGCCTTTAGGTAGCTAGGTTATTTACATTTAGAAGACGATGTTCACTCGGCGATACAATACAGAAAATGCAATGATCCAATCTTTCAGAAACGAGTTCACTCATCCCGTTTGGTCAACCGAAACACAGCCCATACATGTGAGATGGTTGATCAGGGTGAATGGGTGGAGGAAAGTGACGGCTTCATACAGAACTCTCACGCGATACCAGACAAACTGTGTTTTAAAATAAAATCGATATGCTTTACTGAGGTCCAAAGCAGCTCGAACCAACATCGAACGATATGCATGATGGAGAATGCACTGCTGGGGATAAAACATCATGATAACATTCATGGAGGGCTTGACGTTGATATTTCAACGCCTATCATGTATCTCCCTGGGGAAGATCTTTTTGAAACAAACAGTGTATTTGAGGTAACTTTCTAATCTGTATAAATACTCTTTATTCTAAATCTCATTGTTATGCGACGTGTGACGGTGATTAACCCTGGCCTAGTAAGGTGCGAGACAATCGGTGAAACAAGATAGCCAAAAAATTCTGCAACGACGAAGCTCAAACATCCAGTTCACAGTGGCGATGCGTCCTAATTTTGGAGATCACAGTCAAACCTCAGAGGTGTGTAGACAGTGTTTGTTGTCCAGGGTAGATCGGGAGGTTTGTCGGTGTAGGTCCTAGTAACCGGGTTAAAATATATGAGGGAGACTTCATTCTCACTCTCTGCCTCATTCTGCTGCAGTTAGTCGCAGTGTATATTCACTACATACACACAGATAAACACTGTAAAAACCTTCCGGAGACCTCTTACATTGACAACAAAGTATGTACAGTGATGTCAGGACACAAAAGTTTTACATTAACACCTTACAGTGGTGAAGGTATAGTCCATTTTGCTTATTGGATAGACATACCTTTGTAGTCACAATTGGGAACGTTTTAATGCCATATCGAATAAGCAGTCAGCGTGAACTGTCACTCAAAACACGCACACGTTTGCTTCCTTGCGTAATCCCACAAACGGTGGCGCAGATGCTGAGCTAAATAACAATTTCATTACGCAACTCTTTCCCGAGTAGGCCTAACAGAAGTGTAACTTACTTTCGTGCCGGACAGAATCGGGGTCTAAATATGCATGCGTTTATTGATTAAGAGCGTATCAAACCAAGTAGACACCACTGCCCAAAGTGAAACTGTACACGTGTGCCATCTTTGCGTGCACAAATTCCAGTGTATAATGAGTCAGTCAACCAACACCACCACTTCTGATGTGATTGGCAGGTGAACAGCTGAAGGTGCGTAACAGTGGGTAGCAAAGAGGTATGCTTAAGCCAGATATGATTAACTGCCTTGTATACGTCGCCAACGTCACTCACGATAGTCCGATATAACAACTTACCTCCAATGGCGTGACAAATGGACGCTGGTTCTTATTCGGAAAGTCTTTCGTGGTGGTCAAAGGCAAGCTTGCCAAGTGTAAATTAAGCACACAACCCAACTTGCTGATCAAGAACTGTTACAGTGAAGATACCGATCTACGTAAAATAATTTCACCAGGACTGTTTCTAATTATGTGCAAACAGTCGAAAATAAGATGTGCTAGCATTCGATAGCTACTGAGCTAAGCAAAACAAAATTTCCCCATAATAAATTTGCACACAGAAGTCAGGAACAGTTTTTTGCACAATGTATCTCTCGAACACATTTCACTCAACATCATCAAGTGCATATTGCAGTCTATGGGTTTGCATAGCAAAGTCCAATAGACATTGTTTCGGAGTAGGAATTATTGAATGTTATAATAATCAGTCACCATTGATGCAAACACCGCTACCGCTGAATGCCAAATCTTACATCTTTTACGAATTCACTTGTGGGCCACTTACACAGGCAGGAAGGAGCGCCAATTACGCAATCTAAAACAGTGAGTTCTCCTTATCCAGTTCATCAAGACGGCAAGAAGACATAAACTGCGAGATGCAATCATTTCGCTTATACGCATCAGTCGATTACACAAAACATTCGGTTGTATATGTTCGACACATGATGACAAAACAATGAGATGATCAAGTGTCACGTGAGTGCAATCAAGATTGGGTAAACGCAGTTGGATTGACGGACACATTCCAGTTTGAAGCGGCATAATGCTGTTGGTTACCACAATATCGAACTCTGGTTAGAATGTGGCAAGTCACAACTTGTTCACATGTCGACCCCAATTGAACTTGGGGAATACCTTTCAGATATGTTATGCAACAAAAGTCACAGGCTTCTCGAATTCGCAGAGGCCGTAGCAATTAACAAATGGAAGCCATTCCTCTGCGTAAAGAAAGACCTCATCTATACCAGATTACCTTAGCAACTGATGCAAATTGACGTATGTGAGTATACGTGTGTTGGTGTGGTTACTGATTGTACTGTTTGGCTTCAGAATGTCCACTTAAACCGTAGACTGCAATATGTACCTATAGCGATGCAGCGGAATGTGAGAAAAATTGTTTCTGACTTCTTTGTTCAAACTAGCGAGTTTCAAAAACCGCCTGTTACAAAACTTGCCACTGATCTGTTGATAATTGATTCTAACTTTTTGCAGTTAAACATTTAGAATTGCCCCAACTATGTTTTTCGGGTCATTAAGTCATTATCTTTTTAAGTGAGATCACACATTGGCTGATCGACCGACGGTTAATTATCCTTTGCGTCATCAAATCCGAGTATTCAAGGTCAGCACTGATGGGTTAAGGGGGTACCTTTGACTCGGCAGCCTCAGTAACAGTTGTAATGCGATAATGAGACGGAAACTGGTTTTAATTGTTCTTTCGAATCTCAAGTAGGACCATTGATGTGTTGGACTAAGTGGGGGAGCAAGCCAGCAATGGACTACCCAGACCGTGACAATGGTTGCGCTCACACTGTTGGCCGTTTTAAGAGCTACTGACAGCTGAAAGCAGTTGACATAATGACCGGTTGTCGGATCGCCAGCAATGAAGTGGTTTACTAGTGATAAGAAAGATCTTAATTACTCACTTTAGTTATCAGCGATAAATGTCAAGACGAGCCTCCCCCTCTCTCCTGTTCCCCATTCCCATCGGCGGTAAGCGAGTATAATACTTTCGATAGTCGGTAGGGGCTGTTGTTCGTTTGATTGTTTTCTAAGCTGACAGTAGACTAATATTAACGGAGAAAAGCCTCGGTTTGCAACTTAATCAGAAAAAGTACAAGGTTATTGGAAGAAAAGCTAACTCGTCAGACTGTCAAAATTTAAACCGACTGACGCGTAACATGTGCTCGGACTTTGACAAGACTTCCATTCGAACGCGGTAGTTTTGAATGGCGTTCAGACTACTTATGTCTGACTAGTCCAAATAATGAAGAAGCCGGTTGTTGAATGTCGGTTTGAATGTAGACATTATTAAATGTTTTAGTAACTAATAGAAGTCACCACGGCCGCTGTGAGTGCATGCTGGCTATCCGAGGTGGACTGTGTCCATCAACGTGAATAGGGTTTGTGCCGCATCTTGCAAGAAAATGTCAGTTTTCTCCTGAGTTTATCCAAAGTACAGTTTATTGTAGTATACAGACTAATGAAGGAAACTTAACCGCGTTTACTTAGTCAGGAAATTCATTGTCAATAGTCTCTCCTTCGGATAATAAATGAACCAGTAGCGTGCATTATTTGATGTTAGGATTGAAAATATTCATAAATTGCTCGCAGTTTAGAATTCCTTCGTGTGTTGTGTTACTGAATGAGTTTTATTTGAAATTTGCGTTAGTTCAAGATATAATAGATAATTTTCGAAAGCTGAACTCAATGAGTGACGTCACCTTTGTTTGTGCTATCAGCGTAGATGGATAACACTTTGAAATTGTCGACTGCTATTTTCTAGGGGTTTAGAAAGTTTTGTCTGTAAATGTTATCCATTGGACATTGTTAGTCCTTGAAATATACGTATTTATAGAAGTTTTGGGATCCGGATTGTTTAAAATCGAACATCACTCCTACCCGATCGTAGCCTTTGCATTCACATAAGCCTTTCGACTAGCTTACTTTAAAACGAAACACTCGACTTGGGCTTCGCTCTTATTAGAGCTCATCAGTAGTGCATATCATCGTCCGGATTGGAATTTCTGCTCCAGCGCACATGCTTTTGAGATCAGCATGTTAACCACAGTTCACAATAGATATGATCGAATAACCATACCCAAACACCCGATCACAACTTTATGGGGGAGAATAGACAAAATTACTCTGTTCACTCCAATCAATAAACCTTGCATCAGAACTTCTAGGTTTAGTTGAACCTACTGACTTTAGTGTTGATGAGTAGTATTGTTTCAAATTGAGCACTGGATGATAGCCTTTATATTTGCAGCACATAATATTTACTCCATCCATGTTTTATTAATTCAGAGATCCGCATAGTTTACTGTGTGAAACACATGGACTAACAAGTCGATGTTTTTAAAACTGACACCAAAAAATTCAGACTTCAAGTGTGTTGAATATGTTTTAACTATTCCATACAGGAAAGGTAACAAAACAAAATGAGTTTTCCAAAATAAACATTGTCAACTTCACATGGGTACTGTTGATTTTGGCTAAAATCAACGGGAGTTGTGTTCGGATCACTCCAACCGAAACCAGTAGTTGGACAGCACATCGGCGGCTGGGGGATCGAGCCGCAAAACCGCCACACCTATCGCATCGTCGCTACCGTCTGACTACATGTCCACAGCCAGCTAGGTGCACAATGACAATCCTAAATGATCCCTATACGTATACCCCATTGGTCAAACTATCGTACTATAGGTCTTACACATATATACCCCTGTAATGATTACAGTAATTACTGGCCGAACGTTTCTTACATCATTACACCTAACCAACTCTGCACCGACATTACGGACTTCCCCTTGAACTCTCTGTTTGTTTGTTTTGTACCGCCGCATTGAACTGTTTACGCTACCGTGTTATTGGTTAATATTTGCTGACGGTTAAATTCCGTGCACAGAGTTCACTTGGTTTTAAGTCATATAATTTGTTAACGGTCGCTTATTTATATACAGAACCAGTTTTATCTGAGCAAACCTTCAATATTCCGTCTTGTTCTACCCTGAATCAAGAGGTTTACAACCTCCTCGATAGACTGCGTATAGCCCTGAATCCTGACAGATTCCACAGGCACATCGTAGTTGCCCGACACATCAAAAAATTCAGCAGGCATAGGTTTAATGATGACAGTCTATTGTTCATAAATGCTACTGTATAGACTTTATCAAATTTTTCTCATATTGCGTACAATTTGATATTGAGTGGTTTCGAATGCAAGGATATAGAACAACAACTGAACAATACACACTGAAAGTCTCGTAGTGAATTTCTATTAGTAATTGATGCAAAACCTCATTTTGAAATTGAGAACGACAAAATTTGATTAATATAATTATCATTAAATATAAATAACCCCTGGAAATCAAGGAATATAATGTATGAAGTATGTATTCTAAAAACAGCTTCTACACTAGATACTGTAATGTGTTACTGTTCTGTTGCTAACGAATTACTTTGAACTCGTGTTTGAACTAGCTATGTGACACGGCCCGCTTACGTGAGTTGTGGTCGGACGAAGTATATGTGGAATCAAGACGAACTTCTTGTGTACGCAGGTTGATCAAAGTATTCGTTTGTCCTAAATAGCATATTCTATGTAGGGTTATTTGATTTCTAGTCAGGATTCCTTTGACTACCATTTTCAAGTTGTACAAAAAGTTATTCCCAATGACCACCAGTGAAGTGGTGGACAGCTGTTTCAGCCTAGCTGGGTTTCATCAGCACTAGGTACGCCGAAGAACTCAACGCAAGGCTCGTGTATAAATGATGGATCGTTGTCCACACGCTTATCCAATAGACCACGAGATAGTAGTTATCTGGATTGCACGAAACGCATTAGCTAAGGAAAGTGGTTATACATGTTTGTCGAGGCCTGCTTCATTGTCTTTCGGAACTCTGTTAGTTACCATTCCCCAGTTACTCCTAGGTATCATACACGATCTGCTAGGTGACCGGTGGTGTTCTTGGGTGGATTCCCCAGAAGTACCGAACATTGGCATATTCCTAAAAATGACTATCTTTTTCCACCTAATAATTACTTTTTATAAGCAACTTTTAAAACAGAAAAGTTATGCTCAAGGTCGCCGCCTAGTTTTTGAACATCACGACGGATTTGAACGCATTTCAAGGCAATCCATTTGTTCATGTGTGTCTAACAGGCTTCCGCAACTATATCCTCCTGCTCAACAAAAAGATGGGGTGATTGCTTCTATGTGTTTGTCAACTACGATAATTCTTTATAATGACACCAAGCATAACAGAAGTGTATGGGAATCACTTTAGGTGATTCGGTTTCAATATAATGGCTAAAATTCATTTCAGCCACTTATTTATATGAAGTAATCGTTCGTTGGGAAACCAGTGATTCGAAGTGACATACTCTGTGAATATCTTTGAAATATGTTTCCCCATAACTCTGGTTGTAGTGGAATTCATAGTGAACTAAAGAGAACACTCCTTACTTACCGTGACCTCTGACTTGGTTTCAATATGAACAGCATCACTGTTCAAATATCCACCCCTCGCTTAAATGTCAACAAGTACCTGAACTACCGACGGGTTTGTAACTGGTTACCGTCCTCGTGGACATATGTCGTTCCACAGTAGCACACACAAACAGTGGCTTACAATTCATTCTCTATAGATAGCAACGTGAGTCAGTCGACAATATGACCTGATCCTTGCTAACAAGCTTCAGTCTCAATAAACATGACAGATGAGGTCAACACGGAAAACAAACACGATAGAGACAAACGAATAAGTCGTGAAATTTTCTTTTCGTCCTGCGCCTTTTTCCATACATCGTTATCTAATAATATATCTCTTATTACATGTACAACTAGTTGCCCGGTATTAATAAGTGTTTTTCACTAGGTTTATAAACTTAGTTACACTTTGCTTTATGTGTTATTTTTTCCTCAAAAACGAAATAATCACATCACCAGAACTTTCCTCTGTGAACCGAAGTGATAAACATATTATCGGCTTTGTCAACAGCATCAAGTATTTTATTCTATTCCCGACAATAGACACTTGAAATAATGCTTCTTAATGGAATATCAGAATGAACAAAGAGGCTTGAAGTACATAACAGTCTGGTATCCATAAACTCGTCGGTTCACAAATGAGCGAGAGATGGGGGGAAACGAGGGATTATTTCTCTTCAGGACTCGGGTTGTACAGCCAGAAAGAATAGACATGGAGATATTGTGTGTACTTAAGAAGCAGACTCATCAAACGACAAAAAAATTACTTCTGTTCTAGCCGACTTCTGTGCTTCATTGATTGGCCGAACGCTCCTAACTAATTTATGAGTTATTCTGTTTGCTACAGTTAGATTACCTGGTTATGGTGTAATCACTGTTCTTTACGGTTCCAACGGCTATCGTTCAATACACTGAGTGTACTACAGCCTTACGAAGTTGATAGTAACGTTAGCTGAAGCCCAAGAAATTCGTTTGGTTCGTATAATTACGAGGCCGTATTATGAATAATGTGAGAGTTTGTGAAAGGAAATTGGATTTCTAATTCTTACCCAACCTCTACGTGAATTATATTTGACTTTGTCAAAATGGTTCAAGCTAATTTAAACGTCACATTCACAAAGCAAACACCATTACGGCTTAATAACTTGCAAAGTGAAAGTTGTAGATACCGTGTGGGTTGAAGACTGTGACCAATAGTATTTGCGTTCACTCACACACATATCGGATAACATGGCCACCCAAATTAGAAACAGAAATTTTTGTAGTGATAAGCACTTAAGTTTGTTCACCCAACTCATAAAAATTCATGGAATTAGGGGATCAGTTCATCGACTAACTTGGTCTACCAGGAATCGCAATTCTGACGAACTCCCAACTCACTGACTGGAAAAGAGGAAATGAGAGAGACTGGTATGATCAGACAGAAACTGTAGACCAAATTCATCACTCATCTCGGTGACCCATGAAACCCCAGACTGTAGACTTTATGGGATGAAGGCTAAGGAGTTTGATGAGTTAAGCTGTGACCGTTGGTTAAACGAATCACCAGTAGAATAAACACAGTCAAAGAATTTATTTACTGAAGCTGGTTAACCCACATAAGTGTTTCGGTTGTTTGTTTCCAGATTGCGGACACCTTGTTGTTAACTATATAAACTGGGACAATGTTTTTAGATAGGAAGATCAATCTATACCTTTCAATATGACCACTCTTCACAGCGTGTGACAAATCCCTTTCAGTGCCGACCACCGATTTATCGCCGTAGACAACAAAGACTACTTGACTAGTACAGTGAGAAGATACAATTCATGTGATGTTTTCTGGAGTTGCATTTGGTACATTCTGATCACACATGGACATCGTAGACGAGTCAAAATTCCACAGAGCTGAAGTAATGTCTTAAGGTATTAAATAGACGGACACAAAAACTGGAAATCAAAATTCCAGGAATGTTAACTACCACGGTGGCCGCAGCGTCAACACAAATTGTTTTTGAACACACCGGGGGTGCACTTTGACGTCTGATAGCCATAACCTCAGCAAACTGGAGTATGTGTTTTTGGTTGCTTCGAAACATCACCGAGAACGCGTTAGGAACTTTGACTCTGTGTCGTGTTTGTATTATGTGCCTTGCAACCGATGATGCCGGGTGCCGTCCGTAGTTATCTATGTAGGTGCCTGACGTTTCTAACTGTTTCCAACCATTTGGGAACATGCTCCCTAATACGAGCAGCTAGTTGTCGGTTTGTCCTCGCATTGTAGCTGATACCGCAGCTGCACGAATATTAGTATAAACAGTGAGATGTAACAGACGTACACTGTTTGTTCGTAACCAGGATGACTGGTAGAGCTCTTGTTCGCTATACTATACACAGGTTTGTGGCGTTATAAGTCCTGCTTACAGCGATCGTTAGACGCTTCCTGATCATTGCTGACCAGCTGCCCCTAGAAACGGGAGTTCTAAATACATCGTCTTCTGTTGAGATGACGCCTCTGTTGTACTTTCTAATAAATCGCAGGGGGTACCCTTTGACCTGCAGAGTTTTTGTCAGTAAGCCTAACTCTGGCTGTAAGTTTTCTTCTATGCAAATCCTCCATGCTCTATGGAAAAGCGTCCTGACTAGATTCCTGTTGTACTGCACCGGACAGAAGCTTTTAAAAGGCATATACTATCCTGTCATGTTTGTAGACGGATCTTCCTATCGTGGCATCGAGTGGCTAGAATGTCCAGGTGTGGAGGACAGTCATTCGCTTCGTTCTGTCTCGTCAGTTTTTATGTCCAGTTTTTGTGTCCATCAATTTAATCCCTAAAGCCATTACTTCCGCTCTGTGGAATTTTGACTCATTTAAAATGTCCATGTGTGATCAGAATGTACCAAATGTAACTCCGGAGAACATCACATGAACTGTGTCTTCTCAATATTTTAGTCAAGTTCATCAACGGAACGAGCTGAGTAAATAAAGACTACACATCACCGTATGTGCATGTGCATTCACATCGAGATATAATTTTATTTTGTTCTATGCGGGAAGGGCAGCACAGATTAGTTATTACTTAATAATAGTAGTCGGTGTTCAAGGAACTTATCAGTCTGAGCGTTGCTAACAGCTGATCACAGCTGTTACGTTTACAGCACCTTTTCAATCAGTCATCTTCGAGAAGATTTCAGGTTAAAAATGATATAGATGTATTACAGAAGGTTGGCAATAGACGAGAAATGTGATCTTAACTAAATTGCGCAATTCGTTAACTTTAAGTCCTACCGACCGGATAAGTGGCATTCGGTTTCACTCTAACAGCCACACACACAACCTCCACAAACAAGCCACCACCAACGGATTTGCGATTTATATGTGAATCATCAACTGTTGTCACAGACAGCAAACAAACGGTCTGCGTAAGCGATTTTTGATCGACTCAACAAATCGATCAACTATGAATGTTATTCAGCCTGAAATTGACCAAACCCCTGACTACTGAGTGCTAATTTGATCAATTGTGTTAACTCTTTCAACCATATCTTGATGCGACTTGATCGGGTCTACTTGTCAGGCACTACTTATTTGAATGTCTGACTGCATTTCACTAGGCAACTGCTTTCTTGTTTAACAGACATTTATAATCTTATGATGTGTTTGGTTAGACTGAAAAAAGCCTAAGTGTATTTACCTGCGACAGTTCACTTAAACCCGATGTACGGTTTCCCCACCCAGGCACGGGAGGTCTAACAAACTGCAAAGCGCGTCATGGGTCACCAGACAAAAAACAACCGTGTGTCTATTCCGAAAATCAGCCTTCTGTCTCAGTCATCCACGCATGGAACACCAATCTTGTCGTTAGTGTCACCCCCCACCCCCCACAGTGTAACGTGAGGGACACACCGCGCTGGTGCGTGTGATGAGCATCTTGGCCCGGGTCACAATCGCAGTGGCTACCGGCTAGACTGACAAACATGCCTGTGGTGTAGTTATTAGGGCCTGTTTTGCGCGCGGAATGTAGTCACATCGTCACACCACCAATGAGTCACACGCGCCGGTCGATTACTCGACTCTGTTTAGTTTGATATGCGTGTCCACATGAGCGCAAGAGAAGAGATTTGTGGAACTGGGAGCGACGGCCGTTGTGTTCCTAAGCTGATTGGTCAGATTCTTACGTCCCTCTCTTTTGCAAAGCAAACAATTTAAAATGCAGCTGCATTGAAGGAATATGTATTGATCACATCCGTCGTGGTCTTTGTTGTTACTTGTCATCACGCTTGCTTGTGCAGCTGATAATGGTTTCACATTTACCAAAGTTTCCCTGGTGTCCAACTTCAAAATGACCCTGTGTGAACAAGATTCTTTACTTTTGTTAGAACTCATTAGTAAAGCATGCTCGAACTGAGTTTGAACGTCTTGTGATTTAGAGTTGACAGTGTCGACTACTCCGAATATGACCGAGTTCACACCGAACGCAACTGACACATCACCACTACCGATTACGAAAGAGAATGTATCACGAGGGTAAACATTAGACTATTGACTACTGCTAAACCACAGTATATCTTAGTTTCTAACACCAAATCAGAAACAGCCTATCTACTCCTAATGAGCCATAAGAGCAAGAAAAATCAAGTTTGTTGCTTTCCTCCAAAGTACAATACTACCAGTTTTGCTATTGGAGCGAATACAACAATATTATTGTACTTTATCAAACTGGTCACCATTAGAACAGTTAAGTTAACCACTTATATGTGCTTAGTACAAATATTTGGAGAGAACATGGAAACACATACTGGAGTGATTGTGCCGAGTTCAGCCCTTCTCCAGCAATATCATCCATTGTGCCGAACTGCAATAGAAATTGCGACCTGAACAATCGCGAGCAGTTTAATTTGCATATATGTACACTAGGCTAACTACGATTTAGTGTACTGGTGATCAGTATCAGCTAGCACCAGAAAATGTTATGTTCATCCTGTTTCTTAGATGAACCAACACCGGATCAGAATGTTGTACTTGGTACTTAGTTTTCAGTTGTTCATTTCATCTAGTTCATTCGATTCTGTGCTGCAATATGAACTGACGATATTTTCAACATTGATTAGTCTTCACAATCTTATTACTGTATGTTATAATAAAAGCTTCTACAAATAAAAACACAAAGTTGGTACGTTTAGCAGATTTGAAATAACCGCACAAACAGTCGACGGACACGAAGTACATTGCGTAGATCAGATGATCTACAGATGATCCACAGAAACGCTTACTGTAGACTATCAATGTTGTCAGTTTTTACGGATGAGTATAACGCTTATATCAAGAACGTGGTAAAATGTAAACATTATCACCATCAGCCTTAACGACAATTCGAAAGTAACCAACACAGATGTCTACTTTCTCTAACTGTTACATTCCCCCCCTCAAAAGCCGCAGTCGACTTATAAACAAGCAAGCATTCACCGCGAACCCAAAAAGAGTTGAGAGAGGTTTGTGCTAATCGATTTTGGCTTACAAGAAGGGGAGGTGTAGTAGCAAGTGTAAATAAGTTACACACCTTCCTGCAACCCCTGTGGTTGTGATCTCATGGTCTGCCGAATAAATGTATGTTGTGTATTGTCGATTCGATTTCTCAGCATGCATGGTGCTGATGAGACATAGCAACCTTGGAACAGCTGTCTACTAATTAGCTGGTGGTCATTGGAGCCAGACATTTGCTGTACAGGGATATAAGTGTTAGGCTATCAGTTGGAATACGATCAAGGTGCCGAGAACAAGTCAGAAAAATGATTAGAGTTCCAAAATCAGTTGGCAGACGACCCTCTATCGTAAAAGAAAATGTCTGGGCCCGGTTTTTCGAATTCTAACGTTATCTCTGTTCTTTTCATGTAAACCGGATCAAAAGACCACAGTTGTCAAGACTTTATACATTGATGTGCTTAGCTTATGGTAACCCTGTCATTGTTATCTTGACCGCATACAGTCCACCTCAGTAGGTCATCGACGTACGTACACTATCGGACTCTACTTGAAAACGTAGATGTAAGACCACGTTGTGTACGTACAAGTTGCCAGATTGAGTCAACTGAACTATACATTACTCTTCTGTGCTTAAGCAACTATCACTTATTACATACCCTTACCGAATAACTGGTTCCGTCAGCTCTTCAAAGTATGGTTCTCTCAAGATTGGGAGATAGGTGAAGATGTGTAGACCACAACGAATTGCATACATACTAAGTTGGTTTAAGTTGTGTGTATAACAATCCAAGTTACCAGAATAGGCCTCATATATGGCTTGCTCCATTATATGATTCAAAGTGACAGGTTTTGTGAGAAAGCCAAACATGTACTTAGAATGAACGTGCTTTTTTCTCTCTCTCACCTTCATTGTCTTCCGTTGTAGCTAAATCCAGATGACTGGTTAAACAGAACATGTTGGCCAATCCGAAATCGTCGACTGACCGGAACTTAGGCGTCCGTTTTCAGCCGGTTAAAGATTTCGCGTACCTGCTCGAGCGAGTTTGTCCCACTAAAGCGTTCTCTTAAACACAAGATTATTAGCACGATACACACAGTTGTTAGAAAGTATGGATCATAAGACAAGTAGTGTGAATCATCCGCGTGCCTTACACAGCTTTATGCAAATTCAATTCGGCTGACTGGATACACGTCCAGTTCAACTTTCGTCAGTTAGTATTCAATTCAACGAAACTCTCTGATGATCTATAAAGAATAAGAAGGGTAACATTATAACAGTGTGAAGCAGTAGTAACGTATGCAAGGTTTTATGGTGGTGAGTAGACAACCTGCACTTATGTCAGACGAAGTGTATGTAACAAATAAATGTGAACATAGTGAGCAAGCTATGTGCAGCACAGGTCCATCTGTCAATATCACATATATGCAATGAGCTACAAAACTATTTGTGGGCCTTTAATAATTGACTGTCTCTGATGCTTATCAGACCGTTTCGTGCGATTTCCAACTTCATAGTATAGTTAGCTATTTTCAATAGACGATAACAGGCATGTTAAATTTACAAAACATCCAGGTTTACTCAGATTTAGCGTGCTCGGTTGCCAAGGTTAGTCTAGAGAAGTGCTTATATGAGACGTTTATTGTCCTGAATGAGTGACCCGAGTTTTCATGGCGATACTGCTCCCACCGACCGATAATTCTTTACACGAGAGGGATGACAGATGCTGTCATTTCGTGTGAAAGTCAATTTTTCGTAGAAAAAAATATATTTGGCTACGGTTTCCTAGGTGATCGATGGTGAGGAGCCAGTACACATGTGCTAGCCGCGTCCCTTGTCCACTCGGGACCTAACCAACTAACCATTGTGGAACTGACATTGATCACTTGTTTTGCTCACGAGTGTCCACGCATGGTGTATGAAGGCTGAGGGTTGCGCCCCAACGTGTATGGCTCCAACATTAACGAGAAAGCCTGCGCTTTCACCACAGGCCTCTTTGATCTCTCGTCGCCCAGTCGTGCCTTAATTCAGCGGTGGTGAGGACGGTATTGTTGATTCTGGGAAAATCAGCTCAGTAAAAAGCAATAATGTCCAGACGTCGTCGGAAAAATCACATTGTTAGATGCCGTACAAAGTAGTTCCACAGTCACATCCAGTTCACACTCTCTAATCGATTAAACAGTTTCTCAAAGTTACCTAACTGGTCAGGTCATTTTTTTTATACAATCAATGAAAAATTCCGACTCAAGCAATGCGCGGCAAACTATACAGAGTGTTAGCAAACAAAAGAAGGTAAGATTGAGGTAAAGTGTGTTTTCAGGGTGAAGTACATTCAGAACGTCTCGCTTCTGAAGTAAGTACAATGGGAACAGATAATCCAATCGAGCTAAAATAACCTTAGCTTGTTTTTGCCTGTGATATTTGTAACACCAGCAATGTTTAGTCCAACTTTTGACATTGGAATCAGATAGTACAGAGAAGAATATAACAACCATATGTAAACACTACGCAATTTTGCTCCCAAATTGATATGAGCTGCCTTGGCATCTTAACAAACCTGATTAGGTAGGTTGGATCGTCTGCTAGCTTAACTGTGGAATAAACTTTGTGTTGCGATCATGAGTTACATCGACTTAAGTCAATCGATGCAAAATGACTTGACTGCCACGTCCACCAGCGGTTACAGTTGATCCACCGCGTGAACGAATCGCGAGTCCGACAGATTTCCATCTCACTCCTGTCACCGTTGTGAGGACCGGACTTTGTGCGTCATTCCTATCTCTCGTCCGAACAGGATGAAGCCCACAGGCACATGTGTGTGACCGGTTGCCAGAGTTGTCCTGATGTTGCCTCCGGATTGGTTAGCGGAGCATCTTGTTTATGACCTACACAAAAGACTGTGGGAGAGGGATTATCGCGCATTTGATGCACAAAATGCGGAGTCGGCTTATTTTGCCGTTCGGATCGCGCTTTAGTCTCGCCTTTCGCCGCACACGCAAAAAGTCACGGTGTGTGTAAGTGCCGCTCAAGCACATACAAAACTGAACACCATGTAGCCAATCTCCAAGGTTTCAAGCGAACTGTTAAGGCTGAATGGCCAAAGACATAGACTTAACCGCAAAAGATGTCTTCATGATTCAAGAACACTTTTAAAATGATCTGTTTTCACTCCCAAACTATTTAGCAAGTAAACCTTGCTAATAAGCAGCAATATCAACTGACAAAAGGCCAGGCGAAATGTAACCGTTATGAAGAAAAAATGGTCGAGCATTCTTTGGTTGGTGATTCCATACTGAAGACCTATAACTAGATCAAGTGGGTGGATAGCTGCACATAAAAATCTTTGTTGAACATTGTTCAAACATTACCGCGGGTCTTATTATATTTTCCAATTTTCTTCGTACTCTAAGTTGATTTGGTATTTACATTCTACCGTAACCAAAGGTTACACGTGGTTGTACTTTGGAACACTTATGATTAGGCAGTCACTACTTCTTTGACAGTATAGGTTCGTTGTCCGAATGCATACCACGGTTTTCAGACAAACGGATTTCCAACTCGTTTCAAGCCTGTTGCTCATATTCGGCCTTGCCTTCTAACAATTAGTTCCTCAGTTGTCTGAAGTTATAAGACATCTGTGGTGACAGTTTTTTGTATAATAAGATATTTGCTTGGCCGAGAGTCTTCGAACTCTGCGGCATTGGTTCAGTCAACGAGGACGGTGATCGTTTGCTCTTTCTGTGAGTTACTCACCAGCTGGCTATCGCGAACAGCAGATTTCAGCTGGATGCAAGCGACATTACAACGTGGACCCATCTACGAAACGCTCATCAGCATTTGCTTGATTATGTGATTGTGCGACAGCGTGACATTCGTGAAGTGCGTATCACGCGATTGGTGCGCGGCGCTGAATGTAGCACCCATCACAGGCTGGCCAGGACCAAGTTGTTTATCCATGTACGCAAGTCTGTTTATTGTAGATCCTCCGGACAACGACAGAAGTTGGATATCAGACGAATGGAGAACTGTGAGATGAAGACTGTCTTCCACCGTGCAGTTGCCCCTCGTTTGTACGACGCTCCTGTATACCCTACCCCTGAAGGTATGTGGCAATCCATCAACGAAAGGATCACAACGGCAGCCGCTGAGACGATCGGTCTGAAATACCAGAAACGTCTGGACTGTTTTGACAACAACAACGTGGTTATCACTTAACTGGTAAGAAAGAAGAATACCGCGTTTGCTGCCTCCACAGTGGACCCGGGCAATGAAGTGAGGAAGGCGACGTTCCGGAGTATCCACCCGTGGACTAGCCGAGCGTATTCGCGGAATCAAGGACAATTGGTAGATGAAGCAGGGTGAGCGAATGCAGGGTCTCACAGGTCTTCGATGAAATAAGGAGTTCTACGGTGCGCTCAAAGCGATCTTCGGTTCATTGATCCAGTCCACTAAAATACTGGTTCACATGGACACCAGCTGTTCATGCACCCAGCTAGAGGCACCATGAAGGTCTGGCACAAACACTTTGGTAACCTACTAAACCGTCATGCCATTATTGATTGGGTGACCGTGAACAGCCTGCCGCAGCAGGCCGACAGGTCTTAATGAAAATAATTTCGTTGGTAGGCCGTGCATCTCAATGGTACTTGAAGTTGATAATAATTTGAACTCAGTTACGGATCAGCAAGCAACCGAAATAAAAAGCTTAATTCCTGCCTAAATGGGGATGACCATTCTTAAGGAATGTAGACGCAAGACCATTACTATGCATTATTTGTCTGTTTCAGAAATTTCTGAAGTCATTACGCAGGCAGTACATGGCCTAGACCAATGCTCTTGTTGAGTACGTCATATGGTTTGAACAACACCGTTAGAACACCAAAACTGGTAGATGCAAGCATTTCATATTGACTCATCGGTACCAAATTTATAATAACATGAAACGGTTTTTTTTATATCGAACAGTTAGGAGTGGGTTGGGTGGATAGTCAATTGATATGTTAGGAAAGGTCACTAAGTCCAAGGCAGGGTCAAGTTCACGAACAATTGTCGTGTGGCACAATCATAAGTGAATCCTAGAAGCTTTTACAACGAAGTCGCATTCAAAACAAGAGGTCGGTTTGGCACTTCGTAACTGCAAATCTCTGGCGGACTCACCGCTAGAGATACAGAGGAGGCCAGCACTCTGGGTAAACAGAACGTAAGTACGCATAACTGGCAATCAAGAACAAATTTTGAGCGTGTGAGCGGCAACTTGACTGAAATACCTCAGTTTTTAGTGTCACATCTCGGAGTCGAATTAGAGAACCTACTAACTCACAGATCATCTGGTCCAGACTTGATATCTACTTTCGTCATGAAAAGATGCACCGCGGAATTAGCAAAAGTGTTTACAATACATTTTAATCATCCAACCCTTTACCAAAAGCCAGAAAACAGTTTACGATCACACCTATCTTCAAAGGTGAGTGTAGAGATGAAGCAGTGAATTATTGATCAACAGAGTTGATTTTAATGGTGTCTTAAGTAACGGACACCTTGTTAGATAACTCTTTCTGGGCCAAGGTTGATGACCTCCGTCTAAACACCAAGACGCAACATGGCTTTCCTAAAAAGTATTTATGCGTCACTAACCTGCTGATTGCTTGTGATGTGTGGACGAAGGCTGCAGAGGCAGGATTGGTCATAGGTGGGGTTTATCTTCACTTTTCCAAAGCCTCTGATAGGGTTGGTCTTTTCACAGTTTGCGTAAACTGAATAGTTATGGCCTTGATAAGCGCTTACTTATCGGGCTAGGGGATTATCTGATTGAACGTAGGTTCAATTTCAAGGTGAATGGACAGTTGTCAGAATGATTTCTAGTCAACAGCGGCGTTCAGCAAGTACCCATCTTAGAACCACTGGTATTGATTCTTTTCGTTCTTGAACTAGCCAGTACAGTCAAATTACCGATGCCACCCTACATCGATGATACAAAACGCTGGCGAGTTTGAGAGTATCTGGAAGATATGATAAATTTACAGAACGATCTTAACTATCTAAACATATGTATCATAGAGAATAACTTATCGTTCAATGTCCACAACTGATGAATATTTGTCATCAAAATTGTGCTGACTACTATTTTGACTAGGCAGAGCTGTTTGTGTTAGTATACGAACGAGACCTAGGGACCGTAGTGACAGACTGTATGAATGTGTGTACAAATCATGTTGTCATAACCACAAAGCTACAAATAACCCTGAAGGACTTATGGAACCTTCCACCCACACCTGGAAATGAACATACAGGCCTATGGTCTTTATCGTAAAAGGATTTGGCATTTGTTGGCACCTATTGTGCATGTTTGATTGTGTTTCAATTTTCGTCGTTGAAATGATTGTAGCTAGTAGCTTCACTAACTTTATCTGCTACTCAGTTCTATTCATTTCTTCTTCTTCAAGCCTGTAAACTGTTCAACACATTTTTTTAGCCAATCAGCATAGAGACAGGAACGCACGGATAAAGTCGTTTGTTAAACTCAACAACGGACTAGTTTGTATGTATTCAACCACAGTGTTCTTTCTATTCTTTTGGAATGAACACTAAAATACGAATGCTGTATTCGTGTACGCTACAGCCGTCTCAAGTCACACGTGGTAGTTTACAGTCTTACAGGTCATCTGCTTACTGTACTGAACGAGTGATCCCATACGCAGTCGGTCGTTGCAAAATTGACATTTTTGCCTGTATTCTTGTCCATAGCTTTGGTAGCTTGTTTGTGTTCCAACTCACGTGAATTTGTTGAGGGAGCTGTAGGCAAGTTGGAGTTACTTTTGTATTGCGACTGACTGTACGCCTTATCCGACAACTACTCTCGACCTATTACTAGACAATCTAAAAAAAGCATTTCCATTCCAAACGTCCTAGTTCGTGTTATACTAAACACCTGTTAGAGGGTGTACTAAAATTCAGCCCAGTAATTTATTGATTCATATGCGGTACAACTGTAGTCAAAACCACTTTTCTTGAGCATTTGATTGAGATGATAAGACTTTGTAGATCAGTCCGTGGTCCATAAAGTGCACCTGTGATCGGCTGTTGGTTTGTAGGTCATATTCCGTGGCAACATTACGGAGATTATCAAGGTTTAGGCAATTTTACCTAATACATGGTTTATGTAGCCGTCCCAAATCGTCATTGAATATACTACCAAGTATACCCCCATTGTGAGTTTAGAGACTGGTTTCATTCACCAGTGCTTCGAAATTAGCAGGAACAGGAGATAGATGGACAGGTTACGTTTACTTGAAACAACTGGCTCTGGAAGCAGAACGTTACACAAGAAGATGCTCATACACTTGACTAGGAATGGCAACATATCCACGGAAGTATTGATCGGCAAGCGAAGACCCACCCTCAGTTATACCGTGAACCAACAGCTTCAAAATTACCAATATACTGTTTGACAGCAGGCCGTCACGACTGCAAAAATGAAACATTCTTAAATTTGTACAGATACGCTTGGGTTTCCGCAACAGACTGTTCCGTGTCAACACAATAATAAGTACTTCGCCATCTAATGAGCATCCTGTCAAAGAGGGGTCCTTTAGTGGAAAGATTAATTCGACGGATGTCCAATGGATGTAACAAAATAGACCGAATATTTTGACATAACTATATCACAGGTATTGTAAGGGATACCTTTGTTAACCTCGAGGGAAAGATTCTGCCGAATCGGCATCAGCTTCATCAACGCTTGAAGTGGATAGAAAGTCGCAATTCTGGGACTTGTCAATAATATACTGCTATGCTTAGCGACAACAGATAATTTTACATTGAACATCACAATTAATCGCAGCATTCGCATTCAGACAGACGTTCCAGACAGCTTCTTTCGAAAAGAAGCACCAGTGTGGAGTTCCTATCTCATTAGAGCTTGTCACTAGTGCATATCCTTGCCATTGTCGGAACTAGAACTCCGGTCACGCTGTTCAGGAGGCAATCGTGTTTACTACAGTGCCATTGTCCTCACATTAGGCACGACCGAATTATCATATATGGACGCTCGACCACAGATAACCAATTGGGATACAAGTGATACTTGGCTTGGCCTCCAAAAGAAGTGGCTTGTTTACATAACTGTGTGTTAATCATACAATTTGGGTGGATGTTCTCGTCAGTCGGTTGGGATCAACTGACTACATTAGGCAGAAGTAAAGATTAAGACAATCTGTGATACCAAATTTAACAGGTTTCAAGACAACAGAGCACGCCAACCGATACTTTGTCGCAAGACCGAGCAGCAAAATATAAGTATCTAATTCCTTGTGGACTAGTCACTTTTAAGCTCGAATAGTTAGGTAGTTGATATACAGTGACGTTTTTACTGACCAGACGAGTAAACCGCAACGTCAAATGACTCATCGCATTTGTTGAGTTAAAGTATGTTCGGAAAGAAAAGCAGACCAATGCTGTTTGTACAACGTTTGTCCAGAGTTAAATGAATGGATTACATAAATTTATATATCATGTGTCTCAGTTTTGTTAGGGCCAGCTTTGAGACACAGATAACTAGGGCGAATTATAATAAACTCGTGTCAAGATATTTTTGCGACAGTAATGTACACATATTTGTTTTAGAGTTTACCGTAGCGAAATCTGACAATATACTGAACGTCTCCATAATTTTGTCGCGGGATGTATGGTAGACCAATGAAACGTGTCTAATAATTTCAACCTAATATTGGGACTCGATAAAAACCCAGCTACGCAATCTGAGGATGTTGCACTGTCACATTCGGCCATCTTTGTGCAGACTTGTTGGGTAGGCTGATCATCTGTGTTACTCGGGAAGGGAGTGAAGACACGTCCTAGCTTCGGCAACTGAGGACCGCGTAGACTGACCGCCGAAACAATGGAAGTGACAGTCACCGAGGGTGGGGTGAACAGCATTATTGAGCCGTGTGGCGCGTCTCTTGTGGTTCCGGTGACTAAGAGCCAATCACGTTTAGCCAACAACAGCTATGCCTCCAATTGGTTACGCGGCCGCCGCGATCGATGCCCTGTTTACACTGGAAGACCACCTAAAGACAGTCAGTGCAAATGACCTTCACCATCGCAATTCCGCCGCCGCGGTCGACGACAAAATTGGCTCAATGTCTAGCGGAATTGATTGTCGAAGATATGTATGTAGACAAAATACTGAGCTTGTCTCAAGACTAGAAACATGACCATAAAACTGAGCTGGTTCGATGTGGATGGACGGATAAATACAACGATGTGGGTAGAATATACAGCAAAAAAATAACCTTGCATGTAGTTCCACATACATAAGGAGACAAACTCTAGGATAGCCTAACTTACATCGACAACATGAATTGTCATGGCTATCTACCAGTCTCCTGACTTGGTTTCAAAGTTAATTTGTGAAGTTTTCCCTACAAACAATTCGGAAAAAGTTCCTATTTCAAGTTTTCACAAAATCTCAATAGTGTATTAAAATCGTGAACATTAGAGCTTAATATTTTTCAAACCTGCAACTCATACCGCAAATTGTTGAAATATTTTTGTCTTTCTCTTCTATGTTCAGCTACCAGTCGTAAATCACAGAAAACTGTCCATCAGATTAGGTGCGGTCATAGTGAGTAAGTTTGCCCGACATGTTTTATACAATACATTATATGACTCTCCGGACTGTTTGTTTGAATAGACAGTGATAGAAGTTCTTCTACCCCACCTACATTGTACATTGTTGCATATAAGTTTTTACTGGAACTACGGTTACTTTAGACAGATAAAGAAACTTCACCCAACCACCAAAACATGAGCACCATTAAACAGGTAAATGTTGTCATAGCTATATGTAACAGAGTTCATCATCTTGGGATGACGATCCGTCGGGTGACGTCAAAATTTTACTTGTGCCGCCGAAGTATTTAAGGATAATCAGGTCCATGACCAGTGGTTACGGTCTCTGTTCTATGTTGATCTGTAGCTTCCTGATTAAGGTGTGAGTCAATGTACATTTCGGATGCCTCGTTAGGTTCTTTTCATAAAGCTCCATATCTCCAAAGTGGTATAAACTCAGTGAACCAAACTGGCGTCCACAAAGTATAACGACAGTATGGCTGTGCGTAAAAGGTCTGACCAATTAGACACATCTGTTGGTACAATAGCCTCGAGTTATGAATTAGAGTGCGATTAAGTATGGTATACTTTTGAAGACTTGGGAATGACTACAATGACTACCATAGATGGTCAGATAAACTTACCTAACCATGTCTAATCGTTTGTGTTGCGACACTTGAATTGAATCGAAAATTGCAATTCATTTCAGGTCATTTCATTTGTAGCCTACGGTTGTCATAGCCCACCAGATGGCCCTGACTACACATCCAGTGTCATTGTATAGTCTGCAAGCATCCGTCATCAGTAAGTGCTTGACCAATCACGATCATTCATGTTCGTCATCCATATACAAGGAAGACGATAATATATGTAGTCGCTTTGAAAATTTGTAGCCTAGGCATTTAAAACCACTTGGTTGAAACATTGTTTTTTTATTTCTTGCACATGCACTTCAGAGAAACTTTCTGTTGTACACGCTGTAAGTTCGAATTCATTCCCTATTCTTGTTTGACTGTATCCAGCGACCATCCCGCAAGTAATTATATCGCTACACATGCTGACCCCACGGTATCCCTTGTTAACTCAGTGCAACATTGAGTATTCACGTTGATGCAACTTTTCCAAATCGTGTAAATCATTCTGGTCTATGTGGAACTGTGGTGGTCAGACTAACACGGAATTCATCATACAGTCTAATAGTAATCGGATCAAATGTTTGAAACCTTGTGTTTGTATCCGAATGAAATAATGTATCAAGCAGTTGTACTCTCTCTGCTCATAGAGTTTCATTCAGATGGTGACGGAACAAAAACAGGTAACGACAGGTTTCCCTATTAATTCTATAGCAGTTGGGTAAGCTGATTTACATGAAACATGCCATCTTCCGAAGTCCAATGTTTCTAACCTTATCCTCTCTATTGAGGCAGTTCGTTTGAAAACGTTTTCAATTCATCTCTGATAAGATACTCACGAGAATAGTTATGACAATTTATCCTGTCATCAATCCTTATTCTGTAGTTTTTGAGCTGCCGACTAGTGGATGGATAGGCACTCTGTTCTGTTTTACTCAACTACTACTCGGATGCAGTATAGGTGATCATACTGTTTTTATCGCACATGTAACACAAACTGTGTGCCGGAGCATCGCAACATCTCAACACCGCATGTTAAAGATTGCTTTTGTCACGCTCTTAGTGGCCTAAATGCTTAAGAGAACTATGTGATCGATAGAGAATTTGACGTATTCCATACTTGATGGGAATAGCAACTTGTTAACGACAGTATGTGGTGATTAAGCCACTACTAGGCCATCAAAGTCAAACATTCTGACAGATTTGGGCGCCACTAACCATGTTGGAACCTATTAGTTAAAAGCAGCATGAAAGTGGATTATGAACAGTGACGTGCGAACATCCAAAGGTTTACAAATTCTAAGTCAACGAAAAACCTGTAATTTTGCTTTCCCAATTCAAAAAGTTTACCACTAGTGTAATAACCGACAGTAATTGTATGTGTGTAGCATCGCCGATGAAATTTTGTCTATCAGGTTCAAGTAACTACCAGGAGTGCGTGTGATACCATGAGTTTCCAACAACTGTATATTTGAGATTTAGACTGTGTGGTTGACAATGATCACAAATACCCAAAACAGGAAGTATGTCATTACTTTCAATAAATACACTACGCATTTCATAATGAGGACTTCATATATATAAGCTTTTTTATGAGATTTGTTTGTCTGCCGAGTTGTTGAATTTTCTCACTGATTGACTGATATAATCAGAAGCAATTGATGCCAACAGTCCAAAGTTGGTTGTAGTGAAACTGTTATCTCAGTTTGGTTTCCAGTACGGTAAAAGTCCACTCAAACGAGAGACCGTCACGTAGACATGCTTGTAACTCATCGGCACGGAGCTTAATATGTCGGAGTTCTGTTTTCTGTAAAGTTAGTGTACTGGCTGAAACAAGGTGGTGAACACCAGAAAGAAACCCACTCCCAAACTTGGTCTTATGCTTGAAACTCATTTGTTTGTTCGAAGAGTTTAGGCTTCCCCTCTCCTCGTTAACTTTTAGTAGCAACCAACTTTGGTTTACGTAAGTTGAACGCTATTCACAGCTGATTACAGTTTCACATAGAAGTCTCAGCCAGCCTCTTTCGAAAAGAAGACTTCAGTTTTGCTTTTGTTCTGTCACATCCGTGACAATACCATGAGCTGAATCACATTTGGTTTTTCACGAGGCATCCGCGTCGATAAGTGTTCCACAGATCTCACATTAGTGACGGTTAATTTATCACATACAAGAGCTTAGTCACATTCACTTGTGAGTAATGTTCAGATTGCTCAATCACTTCGAGAGGAGAAAAGAGCAACTGTCTCGTTAACTGTAGTTAATGATCCAATGATTGGAACCTGGCATCAAGTTGAAATCCTCCAGTATGATAACACTGCATTGTCATATAACCAGTGGTCTTAATTATCCTCTGATGACACACTGTATGCATTAAGATCGATAACAATCACCATACGGGCTTATGTTCATACCGTACTACTGTATCTTTTCGACCTACAGTCGTACATATATCTAACGAACGGAAATTCTAACTGATCAGCTGCGTACGCTGAGATATGTTCACACAGGTAACTAGAATAAAATCACACTCCTTACATTCAGGTAAGTTTAGCTCAATTCGAAAGGAAGCATTGAATTTGAAGTACGTTCTTATTAGAGCTCACCAGCAGTGCATATCCCTGTCCAGACACGAATTTCTACTCCGGCGCTCATGCCTGTGAGAGCAACGTGTTAACCACAATGCCAGTAACATCACAGTAGGCATGGCCCAAAGATCATGTCCAAACAGTCAGTCAGAACGTTATGTGAATAGTGTTCAGATTGAACGATCGTTTCAGAAGGAAAATTAACAGAATCATTCTGTTTGCTCGAAGGTGTTTGAGAACAGCATCTAACCGAAACAGAGGACACTTCCTGGTTCAGTATGCTCACAAATCAGAATGTGACAGTTGAACTGTTGACCACGCAATCCTTCGTACCCGAATCAGCCATCAGTGTTTAGAACAGAGGAGGTAGCCCCATCATCTTTAAGAGCAGTCACAATTTGGTTGCTAGAGTTCTTATTAAATTCTCCATTGTACAGTTTGCGGATATTTTCCTATGAGTTTTTGAACCAAGGACCCTCATCCTCACCATCTTCATAGCAGCCATGAGCTTGACCAAAAGGTACCGTGGCTCCGGTAACCTCTCACCTCAACAGGGACTTGGGATATCCTAGAACAAAACGTTACAAAGGCGTTTGAAAATTAATAGAAGAAGACTAACGGGAAGAACTAGAAATGGTATGGATGCAGGCACGCCATTGACTACAACACACCACCATCTCGGATATCGTTTCTAACCATGGATTTGGGTGATCGCGAGGACCTCAACCAAGCAGGTGACACCTACCCACTTTGCTATGCGGAACAGTCACACTTTATTGTCCGACCATCACTTAATTTCATCCAACTGTTGGTGATCTCAGTACATAATGTGCGGTACGCCAAGTGCTCAACCGACATACAGAATAAATGGTCCAACTCTCGCAGGTTGTACAACGTGAGTTACTGACCAATTGGTCGTGCATCCCGAGCATTCCGGAATACTCGCCCGCGAACGGC
>LUCH01017270.1:0-61419 GCA_013368495.1 Paragonimus heterotremus
GCGCTTGCCGCGTAGAGGCATGGTGTTTCTGTCGCTGGTTCGAATCCAGCCGAAGCCCTGACTTTTCACAGTTGGGTCTCATCTAAAATTCGTTTGTTTGTTTAGTTTCTCTGGTCATATGCAGTTAACTGTGCTATCCTTGGTCACAGACACGGAAGTGTACCTACAAAGCGTCCATTTTAGTGAATGTCACGTACCCGCTTAAAGGTTTGTCTCTACTCTGGTACGTACCTTAATATTTGGCCCTGTTTGGACTAGATGTTAGTATGTTCAGTGACTCGGAAAAGTTCGGGAAGAAAGGCGCTTTTGGAAACCGATCAGATATCTCTGTTCACCTACTTTAATGCGCATATTTTCTGTTGGGAAACCAGTCAAATCAGTTCCCAAAGTTCATATCGGTAAGCTTATCACCGAGTGAAATACCACAAAGTCACTTGGATCCCTAATTTCGTTTGCTTTAATTTCCTGCACGATAAAATTTCTCACAGATGGGAAATCGGAAACTCGTAATGAATATCACTTGAGAGCCCATAATTTCTCCCTCTTGCTGGATGGAGGGTATGTTTAAGACATGACAGCTTCTTCAAAATATATCTTGGGCTCTTTTGTAATGGAACTAGGAGCGTAACACGTTCTGCGCAGCCGACTCGACGTTATTCTTTAGGCCTGGCGGCGCCCAGCCCACATGTGACCTTGTATGTTACATAGCAGAACAATGTTCTGACAATGTTCTGCTCGGCGCCCTACTTCTGTCTTGATGTGGTTCCTGTTTGTTCATCATTTTCTGAGTGTTTTGACTCTCTTGACTGGGTTTAACAATACAGCAGCGACCACCGGCTTCCATCCTTGAAGCGTGTTGAATTTACCGCAATTATGTGGACTTTCTGAAAGTTCTGCCCATGGTGTTTACAATCAACCTTGTTTTTTACTACCCGTGATCTCGAAGATGTCTACCGTGATTCATACATGGAAACTGTCTGCTTGTACGATCTTTTGTCGCAAAGGTAGCATCCTACATGAACAGTCACTATTACACAGCCTATGTTCTTTGCACTGAAGGCAAAGTTCTTGCGACAGAGGGCTGTTTCATTAATTTCGGATTCACAAGTTTCGCTACTTTTCGCTTGAGACGATGATGTAGCAATCAACTAAACTCGAAGCAGTGGATGGCTCCAATTCATTTGGAAACACCAGAAAACGAAAGCAGTGAAAGGATATCATTCATTTCACTCTCATCAGCGATAGCTGGTAATCGCATGGAAGTGGCGTTGTACGTTCGTTTAGTTGCCGCAGTCTGTTTCTGACTCTGCCTAATAAATACAGGTCTTTTTCATTCGATGGTCATTCGATGATGGAGACTATTTTGCTGTGGTAGTCGACAAAGTTCAACGAGTATCAATTCTCACCTAGTCTTGTCAGAGGTCATAGCTCCTCCTGCAGAGCTTCCGGTGAACGAATGCGATTAGCTCAGTACAATCGAGCTTATGTGTTCAGCAGCAACTTACTCTAATGTTGAAGTTCTGTTTTTATTTGATCATGATCACGTGATTTATTACTTTAGTTCTGTTCGTTGTTTCGACGTAACAGACTTCGTTCAACTCGCTATGTTTCCCACAACGAGCGTTTGTAGCTAATGAGAGTGAAGGAAATATCATCTCAGAGTTTTAATCAAGTGAACTGTTGAATAAAACATGCATCGTGCGGAGTCCCCGCGGATTGATTGTTGGTTCTCCAGTAAGACCGATAGTGTTTCATACGTCTTCTTCCACAAAATGGGGCATTTATCTGAATCCACGGTTAATTCAGATGGGAGTGACGCCATGTAGTGTAACCGTGATGGTGGTTTGTTTGTGCGCCTTGTTATTAAAAACACTAACCATTATGCAACGGAGGGCACTCGAAGAACAGTGCTCAACTAATATACGTTCGTGTTTCCTTTTATACTCACGAAACCTTTAAGAATGTACATCTTTACAAATTGAGCATAGTCAGTTTGATTGTGGGTAAAAGTGACGGCAAACATGATTTGCTTATAGTAACGAATGACCGAGTTTGAATTGGGCACCATTCACGCTTGGTAACCGTTTTCACACTCGAGCTGGTCTTTCAGCCAGCCTCATTTATTGCACCACGTAAATATCCTGCACAAATCGGCTGTAGGCCAGAATACACTCTAGGATCGCGGTTTGACATTTTCGCTTAATCTGAGCTGAATATGAATTTGAACGGCAACTGACAATCAAATCATCCGATAAGACCTATGAACTTCCGTTTTACCGTCTCACCTTGGGGATTGTAAATACGAGCCTTTCAGTGTCCCTCAACGAGTCACAGTGTTATCCTAAAGAAAACAATATTCAAGAATAAATAAGTCCTCCGGTACTACTTGCCATAAACTCGACTATACGTTAAGGATCTCCTTTGGGTTCAGTGCTTTCCTGCGTCCACTAAACGTTTCGCGTGTTTGCTGTCTTCAAAATATCCTATAATTTTGGCTACTAATAAATTTGAAGTAGCGTATCGTTTCTTAAAATATCAGTTTTGGAGTGCTTTTTTTCGGCTACTGTCAACGTATGGTTTAGTTCTATTGTTCGCGTGCACTTGCCTGTTGTTGCACCACATAAAAAATCACCCTTCCAAACCCCAAAAATTAAAACCTTTGATCGTCATGCTACTAGCCAAGGCTACTTGGTACAAGCACATCCGTATCAACTACTACCAGTAACTATTCAATGAAACCGAAACCAAGACTGGACTCGTTCAAAATTCATACTGAACAATCAAATATGATGTTGGAATCGTCCACCCATCTTCATTGGCCAATAGCTTATTTGACCTCATTGGATGGCGCTCTATTTGTCTTGTACCCATAAGATTGATTGTGGCTCCATCGATTTTGCTCGGTTTGTTGGTCGGCTCGCACCTGCTACTTGGTTGCATGGTGTTGGTCGTCATATTCGATCGCTCCAATCGATACACATCATCACCTAATCGTCCTGTGGCATGAGCGTTGTCAGGTTTATCTGGCTTTACTGATTTGTCTGAGGTTGCATCAGTTTGAGCATCAACTACCATCACACTAACTGTGTGCATGTTGCCGATCATCCATGCGATCGGAATCTGGTGCAGACGGATTGCCGACCCAAGCGGTGTGCTTATTGATGGCTCGATAAAAAAACAGCAACCTCACTGATTTTATATGTCCTAGTCTTCTGATTTGCCGATCAACTGAGGTCAGTTGCATCAGTCAACGGCTGTGATGGTAGCATTCGAGCCGTTATCTGGCGTGTTGCCACACTGTAGTCGCGTTGGGAAGCTGTTGCATGCCGTCAGTTATGGATGTGTTCACCCCATACAAAATGGTCTTGTCGATATGTCTTCATATGTTCATGTTCATTGTATGACGGCATATATCGTACGCGATTGCCATGACGCAGTGTACAGTTTGACATAAGTTTTGGTCGGTGACGTCCTAGGTACCGGGTCTAATTTTTTGCTGCTCGTTTTTCGTTAGTTGACCAAATGAAAGCCCAATTCATCTGTAGTGTTTACCCTTAAGGATCAACATACTGACGTAAAAACAGTATTAGGTCTCACCGTCGTGACCATATATTGGTGATCCTTCTTTGCTATTGTTTGACTACCTGGCATGCTAATTAGCATTCCTCGTGCATTTATTCTGAAGACCAAAATGATATGAAAGCTTGATTGTCTGGTTGGCTGATTTATTGTGGTTGTCATTGTGAATCCCAACATTTTCGTTTTCCGTTGATCTTTCTAAGACAAATCTACGAGGGAAAAAACTCGACATTCATAAAAGCGGCGTGATTTCTCCACTTGCAATAGGTCCATTAGAGAATGGTCTAAAGAGCCAATACCCTTGTGATTTCTTCGTTTGATATAATTTATTCTTTGGTTGGCTTTGCTATTCACAGGGGGTTCAGCAAATAAGTATCTCCAGTCATTCTCTGTAGGCACTTTCAGGCACATCGAATATGTGTGAATTATGTGGGAAAATCAAAACGAGTCACTTTGGTCAGTGGGGGTACCACAGGCGAGGAGTAGATTGAGATGTACATTTTGATTATTAATTTTTTTTGGTGCACATTGATAGTGCGTTTGTTTGCCTTACCCTGTAATGTACGGTTATTTATTTCACTCGCATTTTTCTTCCACAGGCAAATGAAGAAGCTCAACAACGACGTTTCCGTGGCACTTTAATTGAGAAGTGACGCATTTTGTGCGCTGAATACTGATTTTTTTGTTTTGTTAAAGAATATTCTGAAACTTTTCAAATGGCCTCTGTACAGTTGTTTCATTCGTGGCTTCTGTGATGTGGTTGAATTCAAATGTTATTCATGTTCGTGGCATTCTTATTTGTGGTTCTGGACCGGATCGTCGCCGTATTGGCCATGATTTGACCATTCGTGTTCTTCAAGACGATAAAAAGACATGCATTGTGAAATGCAAACATTTCGTTTATTCTTATCGATCGATTACATAGAACATTCGGTTATACATGTTTAGAGTCTGGCGACAAGTCATTGAGATGAACGAACGTAACACGGGTGTGATCAAGGTTGAGTAAACGGTTTTACCGCCACGGTAACGAAATTGATTGCGTCAGCACTCGTCGCTAACAGAAGGCCGGTGTGTGACACTGGATTAACAACGCTTTGGAGAACGCCAACAACCTCTGATTGCGATAGTGTAATGGGACCATAAACAAGTTGACGAGGTCAACTCAATGCAGATCAGCACAACAATCCCCGAACAGAAATCCGATGTCTTCGGTCGTAAAACACTTATTCGCAACAGGTCATGTGGTTGACCTCGTCACTTCGTTCATGGTCTTTTTACGCAATCTCAACCATAAGTTGACGTCCTCTGAGACGTTGTTAGTCCAGTGTCACGCACTGACCTTGTGTTAGCGACGGGTGCTGACGCAATCAATTTCGTTACCGTGACAGTAAAACCGTTTACTCAACCTTGATCACACCCGTGTTACGTTCGTTCATCTCATTGTTTTTGTCGCTTAACCTGTTATAACCGAGTGTTTTGTGTAATCGATTGATGAGAATAAACGAAATGCTTGCATCCCGCAAAGTATATCCTGCTTTTAGTTTAGTTCTGTTTTTGTTCCTTGCCTTACGGTTTTTTCTTATCATAATCTCCTGTCACTATACAAACAAAGCCTTTTGCGCGCATGACCTCGACCCTATAGTGTGTTGGGAACTGAAGTCTAGGTCCAGAATTTTCTGTTTGTTGCTCTCTGCCACCGAGGTCGCTAGGAGTAGATAAGATAAGGCCAGCAATCTGCTAAACCATATTTGCTTGCATCATCATAGTCTGATTTGTACGATGTATAATCAATTCTAGGAGCGTTTGTTTTCGTGTTCATTCGGTGATGAACAAATATGAGTGTTTTTTTTGTCAAACTCGTAACACTCATGTACTGGTATTTAAAAATCTCTATTGGTTTACGTTGCATTTCGACTTATGCGGTGTTTAGTCGTGTGTTATATGCACGAAGTTACGTCAACAAAATAGGCTGTGCAATCTTTTCGTCAGCTACATGATCCAATGACATGTTTACTTCCCCAAAGACCATCGTATCATACCCAGTTGTCTCATTTTAAATCTTTCGTTACTTCCTTCAATTCTCGTTTTGACATGATAACGTGCTCGTATTCTCTGCCAACTGTCAAATCCGGATAGGTGAAGTTGATATGTTTTGCCATGACGATTATTCGACGAACAAAACTGTCGCGTCATCCAAGCATTTGTTTGTTTGTTCCGTGTCATGCCTGTCACAGATCGGTCGGCAATCGCTTCACTAAATAATTCTCTAGTCATTTTACTTCGTTTTAAATTCATTCAGTTAGTGCATTTATACCTTTGCGCGGGCTGTTTTCCGAAGATCATAGATTTCATGATTTCTTTCAGATACAGGGTGATCGGATAGATTGTTTGTACACATGATTTAGTCACTTAGGGCAACCACGGGAACATACGGGACAGTTCCTTTGTAATTTCACTCAAGAGAACCTAGTGGGTAAGATTATTGTCCTGGTGGTTTATGTGTGCAGCGAACTGACTTACCGGTTCACGATGTTGTTTGTTAATGGCACAATACAGCAAGTAATTTTCATTTGGCCTCCCCAAGTAGTCGTTATAAAACTGGAATTAAACCTTATATTCGTTGTGCTGTGAATCGAGGTTCAGCGTCGCCCCTACTGGCCAGTTAGGCACTTTTTGTCATTTATTGGCGTTCCATTGTGGATGTTGTTCAGTTTTTGTCAGTTTATATCGTCTGGAATGACATAAAAATTCATTATCAACCATTATAGTGTAGCAGCCTTCGGTACGTAACGCGTTTTCCATTCCCTAGCTGTCGTGATCCATGGCCTCATCTACAGTTTGTTTCGTCAAACTAGATTGGCAGACGCAGCCTACAAGTTTGGTGGGTGCGTGGTTATCCGCATCACTAGGCGGGAGCACTCGAACGTGGTAATTTGTTGCAGTCAGTGGTGGGGTTGCATCCATGAACTGGTTAATTTCTCTTCATGAATTTTTATTACTGTTAATATAATTATACTGTATGATTTATCTGCCGATGCTAGTGGACACTGTTGATATCATTGTCAACCTGAACCGAAATATCCAGTTGTGCAGCTCAAAGCTAAAAACATGTGTGTGCGTGTATCCATCCAAGGTTTCTGTTTGGATTCGTGCAATCACATATGTGGTGGTAACATTCCCACGTAACGTACACTTGTCTAAGTTGCACACCAGTATTTTTTTTGACACGAAAAAAATCTGACAAAATGTGAAAGTTTGAGGTTACAAGACATTTTTATAAGTTCAATTTTCCAATCAATCGATCCACACTCACGTAAATTTGACATAACACTTCGGCTTATACTGTAAAAAAATGTGGAATTTATTCAGTCAAATTCGTGTTCACCTGATTGGTGCGGAATATGCCTTAAAAGGAGAATCGAGTGAACATTGTACATTCAGAAGTAGATCAGTTGGAGAATTCGATCAGTTAATACTGTCAATTCAGTTAGGTGATTTAGGAGTACTGTTACTACTGTTCATGTAGTTTGCTCACCAAACACAGTTCGTTTGTTATTTTATTACATTTGTTTCAATTAATCCTCAGCCTTTCTCTCCTAAACTCGGGACTTTCCTCCTCCAGCTGTATGACAGTCAAGCGTCGTTGTCAATCACAAATGTACTGCTATCGATGATGCTTACCGTTTTTACAGTCTGAACACATGCAACTAGGTGGGGACCCTTCGTTGCTCTGATAATCCGATAGGATGCCGCAATTTAGAATCAGTGATGAGCGTGCATCTGTCTATATATGATTATCATGTACTTATCTATCTCCCCCTGTGTGTCTATTCCTCAATAACCCAGTCGCATGCATTTGTGGTCAAACAGTAAGAACTGTTAATCTGTGAAATGTCCTACAAATTATGTCCTTTTTATTGTCATAATTCTCAATGGGAACTTGATTACATCCGAAAATGAGCTGTGTTCAAATAGTTATTACGATCAGGTGTGTCTCTTTGACCTTTACTAGATGTGCTTACGCTCAATTCTTCCGCATGTGCTCACATGTTTTGGCGGCCATCATTTGGTGAATCCAATATTCACGACCCTCTTTAAATAGACCTCTTCAATAGATGTTCGATTTATCCCAACACAGTGACCGAAAAGCCTAATGTTAACGTTCACATGCTTTCTTATTACGTTAACTATGGGTGTATATTTTGTGATGAATCTAAATTAAGGGAATTTCATGTAAATTTTGTGGAAAAATAGCAAACTCTGTAACTTATATTATGTTATCACTGAATCACGAAGCTCAAACGTCTCTGCAAACCCTTGACTATCAGTCAGTAATCTAGTGAGAAAAATAGCACTCCATTGAAGTGTTTGTTCTTCTGGAGTGTCCATTTTTGGTTAGAATTACATTTCTAAACGGAGTCGAAGGTGACATTTGGACTACAGGGTTAAAGGTGAGTTAATGTTTTCCTTGGAGCTTTGTCCCGTTGAATTACGCTGTTAATGCGATCAAAAGTAACTATATTGGGTCTATATCTGAGTAAACTGTCGCACATCGGGGTGCAAATCTGGATGGAATGTTGTGTAGGTAGTATTGAGTTGTCCTGTAAGCCGGCCAGTTAAAAAACGAAGAGAAGTTCTTGGAGAATTCTGCTTATTTAGGGTTACGAGTTAGGTGTTCGCGGACAAAGACACGTCATGGAAACCTGCTAATCGGCTAAAACGTCACGACTATAACCAAACAGGAGTGTCCTGATCACATTCCTGCCATTGGTCCAGCAACTGTGAAAATGGTGAGGCCTCCAAGACTCTGACACGAAGAAAAAACGGGGTGATTGGCACCTGTCACATTCCCTAACGAACCGCTTTACGTATTGCCACCTATGATAGTGCTTGCAACCTGAAATATGAGGAAGTTTTAAGTGTATCCACAGCTGTCGGTCTTTCGTTTCTACTGCATCATTTATTGGATTCAAAAGCCAAACTTATCTGCTCACCTTCGTGAGTGGAAAATCACGATTTCCTATCATACGAAGCTTTCAATTATACACTTGTTTGTGTACATTTACACTTCACCACAATAGTTGGCATACATTTGCAAGATCATTGTGTCTGGGCGCCGGTGGCAAACACGTATGTCTGAACAATGGATGTGGCCTAAATTAACCGAGTGAAGTTTCTGGCTCACTTTTATATGAATCTGTTTCGCTCTATTCTTGTGTTAGCAATTGAATTCAATTTGTTTCTGTTATATGTGTTTTGGTCCCCAGGAATGGATTATTCTACCTGTGTGTGCATGAAAAGATATTAGATTTCTAGCATTTCTTCCAGTTATTGTAAGTAGTGTGACAAATTTCATCATTTAGGGTGAACCCAATTTAATGAAAAACCATGGCTTCGTCAGGATTCGAACCAGCGACAGAAACCCCATGGAGATACACGACGAGCGCTCTATCAGCTGGGCTACGAAATCACACCATTAGTTCGTAAATCTCACTTGTAAGTAGTGTGACAGGTGGTTAAGTAGTACGATTCCAGTGCTCAGTAGTAGATTCCGGTGTGAATTGTTTGGGAATTCCTGCTCCAGAAATTAACTCGATGAGTCATTTGGTGGACACCATATGACATAGTGGGCTGGTTGAGTAACTGAGTTCAACTGTGAAATTCCTGAGCTCAGCTAGTAGGGCACTTATCGTTTTTGAGTGTGCTGGTTCTGTCACTGGCTTGACTGTAGTCGAAGTTCTAATTTTTCACAGCTAAGTCTCATCGGAGTTTATTGATTAGAAATCACTAACTACCTAATGCTAGCTGTAGTCAAGACTATCACAGAGTTGATGTGGCGGTTTAATCAGACGTTAACTCGTGCACGCAACGTCCGAACCAGTTCTAACGATTACGTAAACGACGACCGTAAATTGGTTAATCGGAAACGAATTCTAGGATGGTACATGAAATCATGGATTCGTTACGACAGACGTGGGAACGTGAGGTTGGCTTGCTGAACACACTTTAACACGGTGAGTGGAAACACAGAAGCAGTAACATCAGAATTTTCAATAAGCTAACCTCTGAGTGATGTGGTCGATGTATAAGAAGCGCGGGCGCGCGGTGTTCATTTGAAACCGAGTGATAGAAAGAATTTAAGTGCAGAAAAACTGACTTGACCAAAAGGGAGAGTAACCAGAGCCAACCCCTACTCGCCTTAAATCTGCTGGCCAAACAAGAAACACGGATAGAGACTGTAAGTGACACATCACTGATATTGCTCTCGAAACTTGATCAAAACCATCTGTTAGTAACACTTAATTGTAACGCATGAAATGACTCGTTCTGTGAGCAATCGTGCTCCGCGACTTTTCATGCTCGATAAAGACGAGACTCATCTGAATTTAAGTGCATACTTATCCTTGTGCATTGACAGTGATGATTAAGCGCGATCGATTTTGGTAAGCCGGTAGCATGTGGCACACGGGTAAAGGTAGAAGTTAGGGCTACTACGTGTCAATCGCGGTCACATGACCGAGGATCACATCAGTTTCAAACGTCGAATGTGAGGCATATATATGACCCCGTTGCTCTTAGGGGCGAAACATTCACGAACATGAAGTTTTTTTTGCCAACCTTTAGCGTATAATTTATCACAGCTTCCGACCTTTTTTGCACGCAATCTACACAGGACCTACCAAAATTGATTGCGAAAATTTGTCCAACCATCCTGTCGATCTCATGTCTTCACCTGAGCATGTCAGTTGGTTCAAAGTCAAACTAGTTGACGTGAACAACAGGTTCTGTTTCACTTCTCCGACAAAGACATGGTCTCACCAAACTTCATCTGTATTCTCAAGGAACTAAAAAGCAATGAAAAGATAATCAGTGAAATCTGACGCGGTTGTTCTTAGCAGATTTGGTTTCCTAACTAAAACGGACATTACGAAATTCAGAACTCACGCTCCAAAAATTACATGGGATGTAAATTTTTATTTTAGTGGTGGTATCTTTAGAAATGCGAAACCTTGTGAATTCATTGCTCACTAATATTTTTATGGCGAAACTGGAACGAAGAACGTCAAATGCAATCAGTCAGACTGTTCTTTAAATGTGCTACTAAAATGATAAACGCAAATGTTCAGGATCGATTTTAAAACCTGCTAACCAAGTTTAACTCATACTTTGATTTATTATATCAATGTTCATCTTACGTGCGTATGTAAGAACAATAATTCAATACTACTTTTTAAAGTGAGAAATGTAGATTGTTATGTGGTATATATGCTTAAGCATCATTTCATTCTCTTTTCAGTTATATGCGCCAGAAAGAATTACAACTATTTGAACACGTGGGCGTCTACAAACGAAATTTCAAACTGATCAGTAAGCATTCGACCACGTGACCGACTGATGATTATAAGTATGGATGCAGATTGCGCTAGACGAAATGATAAGGTAAATGTAAGATGAAAACATGGAGTAGAAATAATGTACCATCAATGTAACACTAACAAGGTAGTGATATACTAATGAATCTCTGTTTCTGAACACAATGGTGATTTTCATACAGTTTATCGCGGCGCTTCGGAAAAAGCTAAATTGTGCTTGCTCATCATCAGACAGATAACGCGGAGTGCTTTGACCGATTCTACTCGGTGGTCAGATTCTCGTAGTTGCACTCTTTGCTGTTCCACTTTTTGCACTAAGAAGCCATTAACAAAGGTGTTCCGAAATTCGAGTGTGAAGTTTCCTCATTGCGCGACTGAGGCACTGCAAACCGCAGATACAGGTAAATTCATAAATAGTTTGTGATTATGAGGTTGTGGATACCGGGTTCTTTCTTGGACTTGGGAAGGTGCGAGTTGTTCGGTGGAACACAATGAGTTTGGGTGATGTATAAGTGAGTCTTACTGCTGCATACATCTCCCATGACGATTTTGCGTTCGTCAAATTTTATTTGTTAATTCCTGTAATGTATGACAGACGATGAGACGCACCGTATACCAGAAACTCACGTCGATAGGACTGTATCTTAGCTTCCCGAGCCTCTCATCAAAGCAGCACAAACGTTTTATATTTCTAACATTGTTCTGCAGATCTAGCGAAATGTGGCGGGACAAAATAGGAGTGGAAGTATTACGATTATTGAAAGGTGTGTTGCAGTGGATTAACTATCTCGAAATGTCCATAGATCCTCACAGTCAATTACGCGTTCGTAACGGAGCCGTACTTGCAATTCAGGAGGACAATGTTCATTGGGCTACCCTGCAAAAACGAAAACTTAGTGATAAAGTCGAAGCGAATTCTGGAATCGGGTTTACATCTGACCTATGACGCCGCACAACTGCGACTCATTGTGAGCACCAGAAATATGCCCTCGCAATCATGTTCTCTCGTTTAGTCCTTGTATCCACTTACTATCCCGTAGCTGCGGTGCAGGTACACTGAGATGACAGACGGTCAGCTGGAGAAACGGGTTAAGCAGCACCTACCAAGATGACTGTTTCAACCAACGAGTCAACCGAAAACAGCCCTGTGCTAATCAACAGAAAGTCGGACTTGTCGATTGCTAGGCATTCAGTTCAGTTCAGGCACAACCGGATTGATTTCATGATTGCATATGATCTCAAAGTACAACCGAGTGAAAGAACTCAATTTTTTTGGTACCCTGTTATTCACCTGTCACAAGCCTCCGTTCGGTCCTCAAAACGATTTACCAGTTATATTCCGTCTGACTTAGTCTTCCCAACCAAGATCAATATAGCTGTGGGCAGTCAGAGATAATTATACACTTGTTCTTTAGTTAATCGTTCATTTATTTTAGCTTTAGGTGTTACACTTTTGTGACTGAAGGGTGTATGAAAGTAATTCACCTCGAGAGCTTCACAATCTCTGTGTTACCAAAGTTGGTTGCGTTTGTCCATGATTGCCACTGTACAGAGTAATGTGAGCCAGCTGCCAGATATCTTCCATCCTTGCTAGACGCGGAATGTGTAGTCGTCGCGGAATGCAATCAAGTACGAGATGGGACGCAACAGGCTGCTGATGTCAGTGTAGTTTTGGAGGCCATTACGGTTGATATTTGCTGTCAGTCAAAAGAAGCATCAGATCAACAATTTCGAAACTGATTAATTGCAGTGTCGTTTTCACCTCACAAGATATGTCAGCATTGTTTATAAAATACGTGATCATTAAGAGTCCGCAACACATCCGGCTAGTGTTCAGCCATCTGCGCCTGATCCTAAGGGACAGCAACGGCTCACATCTGCATTTTGAACTAGTTAACTGTAAATCTCATCACGGGGTTGTCAGCAAAACCGTCGTGTTCGTGTGAACACTAGACGAGGAATTGAACCCTCATCTCTTCCTAAGTAACGTGTAGTACAGCGAGCGCTGAACCCTTGCGTTTGACAATTAGAGGACATTCATTTTGTTGTCATACTCCAACAACACCGAATTGGTTTTCATTGTACACATGGTTTAACAATCAACAGCCACGCCATTAACGGTTGAACTCTGGTACGTTAAACTCTGATTCAAGAAGCAACAGCACGTATGTGTATTTACGTGCACATGAAACACGGTGTGACTCATCTAACCGCCTGACTGGCATAGACTGGACGACCGCGTGCACACGGGCATCGGCTTTGGGGACGGCTTGGTTGGCTGTGGAGAGATGCCCACGTTCATACGCGCCTGTGCGCAGTCTGCATGACAATCCACCCTAGGCTTTGTGATTGATGGCGACCCAATGGGAATTAAACACAGACGAACCATTGCGTTTAGTTGTGTTCGCGTACCAATGAACAATCAGATACGTAGAGCAACTTGCTAAGATCGTGACTGCCTATGCAAATAGTACGCATTGAAATTATTTTAAGCAGTGGAAGTGCAAATAACCTTCACAAACTTTCAGTGAATGCCAAAATTTTCGATTTTTTGCTTTGCGTGTTGTCACTACCGTTCTGTGATTCCAGACATGGCCAAATCACCTTGATGCCTGATACAATATTTGTGGATTCATTATTAGTGGTCCGGTGTATTCGATGTTTTATGAGCACATTCGAGCTTGTTTTATCCTCAAAGTTTTACCATGGCTGTATTGATCTCATGTGCTTTGAGTTCCACGGGAACAGTGTCTGGGAATGTCTGGCAACTGTGAATAAGCCGGTTTTGCGAAGCTTACCGTCAAACCAACAGCCCATTCTGTCCTGTTTTGTCCTCGTGTGAACCCATCAGGTGGGCAATCGACTGGTCATCTAGAGCTGTTTTGGTTACAGTCAACATAAACTGGCAAACCTGAAATGGGTTCTGTCCGTCCACACTAACGGAACGTCAATACCGCAACAATGGTTCAGGATTACAGTTGTGTAGAGGAATGCGTCTTATAGTCCTCAGTCCGTCAATCAAGGGCAACTATACCTGCAGTGCACACCATCTAACACAATCAGTTATGTAGGTAACCGACTGCAAATGTGAGATTTTTGATCTTCCGACGAGGATTTACTGCCTAGCCATTAGAGAACATGTCAGAGGAGTGCGGACCCTGTCTTTGGTTCGAGCCCAGTCATAGTCAAAATCTTGCGATTTCCTCATTTCTAAAACAGTTGTGAATCTTTGGTATGAGCAAAATCGAAATTAACGTAACACAAGCAATCTAAGAACACGCTCGTCGAAATTGTTAGGAGTCAGTCGAGTTCAAAATTGATGCGCCCCAAAATGGATAGTATATTATCTCTTAGTTGAGTATGGTTATTTATTATACTGCTCAAGGAGCCATAAATTACGTCTGCCAAACACCGCTGTTGCTAAAAATACAGTTCTTTAATTCATTTGTAGAAAACCTATTTGAAGGTCGTTTTTCTTTTAATTTTGTAAGTCCGTAGAACATTACAGGTGTCGCGAGCTTATACACAAACTCAACCCGTCTCAAATCTCTAGATCAGTTGTATTACTTCGTGATTGCCTAAACAAGACGCATTCAATAGCTAAAATTAAGCTAGAACATCCAAAATGTTTCGAGGTTGTTACCACTCTTCAGGCTGGTAGTCAAATTTTACTACAGGAAAGGTAAATGCTGAAGTTAGGTATAACTTTTTCATTTATCTCGGTCACTACGAATTCCATAGATCTGTGTGGACGACAAATAACCCGAAGATGTGTTAGTAATTTTCCAAACTGTCGTCTGTACTATGAAATATGTTGTTTAGGTTTATTGTGGTTGTACAATCGATAAATTACAACGACTGCGAATTGGCTATTCATGATTGTACGGTCTGATTAGACATTCAACAGTTACCTCATAAATACACTAGTTCGTGGATGATTGGTGGATTGTGTTTTTCTGCTCTGGATAGTGGGCTTGACAAACAACTGGCAGAATGGCGCCGAGCATTACAACTAGTAGCAAGTGATACAATTAAATGAAACGGAAAAATTATTTCAACGGTCATTTACTAAAACGTTACATAGATTATGTTCAAAAAAGAACTATAACCAGAACGAGTACCTAGCTTGGATTAACTCTGATATGACATTTGAACTAATACGTGCGTGTACAAACACACTGATCCTAAATATAGTAGAAAATGAAAACTGGAAAAGGAACGTTTTTAAACAACGGATAGTTCAGGTTTTGTATTGTTCACATCAGTAGTGAATGTCAAACAGTTTATAGAAAACACAATAGATTGTCCGACACTGGCCTCTTTCGTTTTTCAAAAGGTCACGTAATAGAATATGCCCAGTGGACTGTCATCGCTAATTGGAAGACTACAAGCGTTTAGGCAATTCCAAGGTTACTAGTTTGAACTACAACTGAAAGTGGCTGCCTCAAACTGTAACAAACCAATGATGTAGTTTAGGTTCAAAGGTTTTATACAACCAACGAATGAAATTATTTCTCAAGTTTTTATGTTAAAACTCACCTATGGAATCTCATGGCAATAAACATTTGGTGATCAATCGGAAACTAACAGAAAGCTAGCTGAAAAGTAACATTAACGGCTTCACAAATTAAAAATTGTTTCTTAGTCAATCAGATTATATGATTCCGAATGTTTCCATTGGTGTACAGCGAATGTTCTGTTTTGTATGTCAAACTTCATTTTTGTTTGATGGTTACGTTTATCGTGAATATTCCAAAATTTCCAACATCTATCCGATTCAAAGTGTGTACATTCTTATGCGGTATTATTCTGCAGGTTTAATTTGAGCACTTCTAAATTATTATAGTTTTATTGGACATTTTACTACGTATGACTGGAACTCAATTTACACTCATTGGGCCATCATAAACAGTTGTATCCGTTAATTGTCATCAAGCTTTCAAAATTGCACAGAGTAGGTGAGAGTTATGTATGAAAATTGTAACAAATCAAATAGGTCATTAAAAATAACAGAAATGCTGCAGATCACAGTCTACTGAAGGAGAGTGGGTGTGTTGGTGTATGCGTTAGTGTCATACGTGCCTATCAAGAGATATGAGTTCGTCTTCCCCGAGGAGGACAGGAGGTTGTTCAAACAACGCGTATAGACAGAGATGTAAAAGCAAGTGAACAAAAAGAAGAAGCAGTTACTGCGTAGTCCAAATCTAATCAAGAAGCAAGCTATGTTTCCACCGGAACCAGAACGGTATCTTCACCGCTTTTACTCTGTAACGCTGAACGGCACTGTGTTTTAAACGCCATTTCTAGGCTCGAAAGTTTGCCATCCGAAGTCCATATGTAACCGTCTAGACACTCAGGTTTAATTCGAAAGCTTACGTGCGCAACTAAATGGACTCAATCTATCGTCAGAATTTAATGTTGAACACAAAAGTCCATTCTTCTGAACACTTGCTATACTTATCTGAATAGCAAGGCACAGAACTGCAGTCTACTAAAGCGGGAGCACTTAGACGTTGTAAAAGAATTACAAACCAACCAGAATATATTAATCATGAAGTCTGACGAGAGAACGGGGATAGTTGAACCTGATAAAACTGACTACGTTACCAAAATGTCGTCGATTCTGTCAGGTATATTGAAACATCAGAAAATGGAAAAACATAAAGGTACAACGACGGAAATGAAGAAAAACTTATCCACACTGCTTGACCAAATGAAACAAACAGACGTTATTGATGCTCAAACGTTTGTACGGTCTTCCTGAAGTTCATAAGGATGGAGTGCCATTAGGACCAATCCTGGACACTTACAATTCGTCATATTATGCCCTAGCTCAATGGCTAGTGGAGATATTAGAACCAATCAAATCACGAACATTTCTTTTGAGTCTAAAGGATGCCTTAGGCTTTGTGAATTCAGTCGATTCAGTGGATATCGAGAACGACAACATGTTGTCCTTGAATGGGACTCTCTATTCATTAATGTATCGTTGTAAGAAACTGTTAGTTATCTCTGCACATATAATGGAAACACTCAAATTAACGTAGGAATTACAGGAGAAGATTCGAAAGGACCCTTATCGTCCTGCACCTATAATGTTCATTTTCAAATTCACGGAGGATTGTACAGGCGGAAAGATGAAGTAGCAATGGGTTCACCGCTACTCACACGCATAGTTATAATCAAATCAGAGTAAGGTATATTAGAGAAACACCCACTCAACGTAAATACTCCGAGAAACACGTAGGTAAAAAAGTGTATACCGGTAGGAAACTTGAACTCACTCAGACAGCAGAGGATGAAACGATCTTCGTCTGTCTATCATATAACAGTGAGGTTAACATTGGAATAATTAGCCGCAAATTTTCAAATACCATCGAGAATGTCCACCTCGCAACAGCAAATCATATCGTTAGACACTTGCGTGGCACTTTGTGCTATGCCTGAAGGATAATGTGATCGGGTTTTCCTTGTCTTTCTGTATCTAGCCTCTCACCTGCTGTTGTCAAGCGGGTTACGTTGGGATAACCACAAGGCGGCTGTCGCAGAAATTTCGTGAACACATACGGAAATGGCTTCGCAGCAGTTTAAGAAGGCCTCTTTCAGTGCAATTAGCCCCCACCTAATTGACACTACCTATTACATAAATCCTGTTGATGCGTTCCAAGTCGTCTACAAGGTTTGCCAAGCCTCTCCCAGAGCTGCTGTATTGTGAGTGTTATTAACGGAAGGGCTGTTACCATCAGATGCCGTAAACCCTGACTATGTGCCCAACAAAAGTTCGTACAAGTCATCCATCTCTCTTGATTAATTATCTCGTAGTCGCTTCAAAATTAAGCAAGCGTGAACCACTCGACATCGACGAACACATGCCTCACGATAGGTGCGTATGACACTAACGCATTCACCAACATTTCTGTTCTCCTCCACACTACTTCTGTCATTGTCAATGTTCTTGATTACAATAACGACAAGTTGGTGTTTCACCATTTTCGAGCAGCACAGACAATGCATGATGTTAATTCTCGTTCTGGCAAAATACTTTTGTTTATATTTTGCACCTCAGATTGCAGTGTTCCTGCAACGCCGTTTGGTAACTTAGGTTTAACACTGAGTGATCAAGTGAAGTACGTTGTTGTTTAAAGAGTTGTGTCAACAATGGGAGATGGATTAAAACGGAAGCACATATCTCCACGGCTAAACTAGTATCCGATAATTTACATCCTCAGTGAAAAAGACACATCTCTTCGAGGTTTAGTGACCGCGTATGTAAGGCTACTATGAGAGCTGTGCTTCTTCACGACTGCAAAACTGGTCAATCGCACCAGGTGACATGAATTATCTTGAAGTATTTCGTCATGGATGTTTGAGTTTTAGCTTTTCGCATCGGATGACGCCAGCAAGCGAGCAGAGATGAGATGGAATTTCAGAGGTTTGGTAATGAGTGCCAAGCGAATTCACTTGCTCAATTCCCAGGTATGCACAGACTTAGATGGTTAAGTCATGCACTAAGAATATCACCTAGTTAGTTGTTTTGTTCGAAACACTAGCTGATTCCACCATTGATTTGCACACAATGCGAGGCAGACGATTGTTGGTTTGGCGAAGAGGAATGAAGTCGCTTGCTTTGAGGTCGTCCAACGCAGACGGGGTTTATTACTCAGGCTAGGGCCCATCGAGACTCACAGGGGCCATGACTAGTGACCTCAAGAAAGATAGCTACTGATCAGGTCCACTGACGTGAATAAAGTCTTGATTATTTTCTGAGCCACAGAACAGTAACGGCCGCTAGCAGGCTTTTTAGCTGATGACACCACTGTCATTTGCAGCTGAATTGTTTGGTTACAAAGTGTAGGCATCTCTTTATTGAGGGCATGCTTCTAAACATGATTATTTTTAGTAGTAAATTTACATCTCTTTTTTTTTACTTTCTGTTCAGGGAGTTTGGTTCTCCTGATTGTCTGGCAATTAAACATCGGTATGAGCGGCTGGTATATTGCTGTCCATGAGTGAATAAATGAATCTAGTTCATAATTACACTAGAATATGTTGCTGTTTTTCTGCTTGCGTGACACTAACTTCAATATTAGCGACTGCTTTACTGTTGTCAATGATCCTGACAACGTGTAGTGATCAATAGTTTTTTTTTACATCAGATCTAGGATGGATTTTAGTTTACTACATAGCCAGACACTATCCGTATACATAAAAATTGAATATACTGTTTCCAACAGAAAGGGGCTAGTTGTAGGAACAACAGATATACTGTCATATCCCAGTAGTGCTTAGCCTGCGCATGTATGTTTTAGAAAACTTGGTAGATATTAGCAAATATTATGTGTACAGTCCATGAAGTTTGGCCTATCGTCTTCCAAAAAGACGTATTCCATTTCAAGTGGTTAGTGTTAATGTGTCGAAAACACGTGTCCTCAATGAGCGTGATGACAACGGTGTAATCTTGCAACAGTATAGACAACCGAATACGTTTCATGTATTGCAATCCGTCTACAAGAGCGCATTCAGCAATCGAGGGCCTCTCACTCTAGGTTATATTTGAAGTTTGTCCGAACATGTTCATTCTGAACAAGTGATACATCAAACAGGCCCTCTTTAAAACCAGCATAGTTTTGAAAATGGTGTTAGTTGGTTTTGAAGGGCTTAAGTGAAATTCCCTGTCGAGACTGTGCTGGGGATGTCATATGGAAAAACATCTCCGTTAATTTTCGCGAAAAAGTTCGTATAATTCACAATTGTCTGAGGAGGTGACAGCCTCAAATCGCAAAACGGGGTTGATAGTCCCACGCCGTTTATCTCTTGTGATAGTTTGATGAGTCTACAGGATAATGAAGTCAGTTTTTCGTATATATCATACTAAAAACATAAGAGACAACCGAGGTCTTCAAACGACAACTTTGTTCGCTTTAACCACAATGTCTGTGTATTTAGATTTAAACAATTGTTATCCAATGTTCATCAGAAAATCACAAATGAAACAGGGATGTCTGTAGAGCTGAAAGTTCGCCCAGGAAATTCGGAAAAGTACCAGTGACAAAAGTTTGGTTCAATTCGTAATTCCTACGTTGGCCCCCAATGCACAACTGATTGGAAACCTGAGCTGCATAAGTCTTAGAAAGATAATCACATTCAGCGAACAGATAGCATCCAGGAAACTACATGTGACGGTCTGTTGAGTCCATTCCAGCAAATGATTTATCGGAGATAGATGAGCCTTAATCCTGATTTCAGGTGACCATAAACTGTTTGGCAAGGTTGTTTCCATTACCACGTCACGACAAGAGCTACAACATTCAATGAACCTAAAAAAAAGCCGGGCTTTGACTCTCAAGCGAAGAGAGCTGAACTAACTCGGAGGTGAAATTGTGCTGTCCGAAGTTTTCTGAAATGCTTATCTTCATTGGTGAACAGCAGTGAAAAAGAAAGAACACCAACCACATATAATTAAGGCAGATGAACAGCCAACCAACTGTAGTTTATTATAGTTTCAGGCTCTTTGACACTAAATTCACAAGTGTTGTATCTACAGTTCAGAACATGATCACTATATATTAGTTGTGTTTTTTCCGCAAGCACACAATGCAAAAACACAGAACATACGCGAATCACATTAGAAAATGGAAGCCAAGGATAATCAGTATGAATGCGGGACTGTAACCACGTGATTCGTGGAGCGCAAATGTTCGATGATGACACAGACAAACACTCACGGTTGGCAGCATCCGTTTCGAATTAACCTGTCAAAGTGGCCGAAATCAAACAGAAGTTGCGCAGAGAGAGACGGCTTGCGCGGCACCAGTTGTGGTCCCACTCATACACTACTTATCTAGTGTAAACTCGAAGGAATAACACAAGAAACGTGTGACTGAGGGCTTGTGTCTAGCTGATTAACTTTGGTTAGACAGTTGGTAAGTTAGTTCGAAAGCCAAGCTCTCATGTGTGAGAAAATAAACAGGAGGGAACTCCAATTGTGTGATCTAAACTGGGAAGAAAAATGCTGAAAACAGAGTTCAAGAAGTTGTCCGTTATAGGAGTTAATGTTGATGCAGTCGAGGCAGGGGGAATAATAGTGGCGAAAATGTGAATTCGGACTGAAAAATAGACAAAACATTCATCATACAATACACCAACGAAGGTAAAGGAATGAATGATTAAAGGCTACTATGGCACAGAATTACGAAAAGGAGAGCGACCGATTCGTCAAGCGAAGGCAGTAGTTGGTTGATACGAAACGAAAGAGAAAGTTATAACCGATTGTGGAGAACTGGTCCTCTGGTGGTATGAAATAAGCGCAACTGCACAGCAGCATACGTTTGAGCCGAAGCAGACCTTAATTTGTGCTTTATGACGTTGGCTAAATAGTTACCTGTGAATGGTAATCGCAAATGTAGCTTGCCAAACTCTTCTACCTCCCGTGTTGTTTATCAGTTCACTTGCAGTTTCGGTGACATTTACATAGGCAGAACAGATCGACAACTATCACAGCGAGTCGCCGAACACATTCCCAAGTGGTTGAAACAACAGATGACTCACCAGTCTCAAATTGACGCACTTATGGCTCGAAATCCAACTGCATCGATTGCTAAACTCCTCATGACAACAGGTCACCATGTTGACCCATTAAACTCATTCAAGATATTGTTGCGCAATGGAAACCTGCAGTTGTTAGCTTTCTGTGAAGCGATCCTCATTCGAACTTACCAGCCGACGTTAGTGCACAAAAATTGTTGAAGCAACCTATCGGGTTGTCATGGTCGTGTTTACATAATACTTGGTGTGTTTGTAGGCGTGTTTAATTCCTGTCTGTTCTTATCTGTATGATGTATATAACTGGGATGTTTTACGTTTGCGACTGATGAGAGTAAATGAAATGTTAACATATCGCAATATGTCTTCTTTCTACTCTGATGACGAACTTTGTCTTTTTCAAATGAAGAGTGTGTATTTCCTACAAATAGATCGAAACTCTTGCCGAACTTATCGTCAGTTCAGTTTACGCGAGCCCAATTCAAGGTTCTAGCCCTTAGGATGTAATTCAGGATCCCTTGTGAAACACTCGACCAATTACGACTAAAATTGAAATCTGAGAACTCGTATGATCAAGTAGAAAACTTTTCCCTATTGTCTCAAAAAGATAAAAGATGGATCCGACTGAAGATTGTTGATACTCTAAATCACTTTCCGAACTCAGCAATGTATCAAAAGTGCTGTTTACCATCTCAACATTATCAGGCTGTAGAGATGAAAGGCATGGTATCTCTTCATCCAAAGAGAGGGTCTTGCGCCGATTTCATGATCAAAACTGATTAGGAGTCCAAAATAAAAAGTTTCCTCGTGGACGTATGGAAATTTTATACAGATAGTATGGCTGATAACAGTAATTTGATAAAGAAACAAATCCCGAGGCTCCAAATTCTACTACTAGCTTATCGGAACCTGAGTACAGATAAAGGAAGTCCGTCGGAACCCATATGTCACAGATAAGAGGGGCTCCAAAGCAAACAGATGTGTTGTCCCGTTAAGGCCTATTCTGTGCACAGATATCTCAGCGTGACAGAAGCTAACTAAGTGCTTTTAGATATTCTTATTCCTATCCGTCAGAAGTTTATCTCCCATTGTACAAAATATTCTTTTAAACTAGCACAAGCTATATAGAACACATCGGTGAGTTCACATAAGATGCATTCTAATGTTGCTGACTATTTACAAAGGTTTACCTCCGAAAAATAGTCAATACTTTGTTATTTAATTTCCATCCGCAGTTTAAATATATGCGTTTGTGCCGATTACCTCAGAGACTTTATACTTTTGTGGACACAGAATATCCATTTAGAGTTTTTAGGATTTTCAGACAAATCCGTGGTGTAGCGGTGGGAAATCTTTTAAACTCAGTGTGAGAGGATACTTATTTCGAAAATGGTTGAATTTCGACTGTGGTGTGATAGCTGCTACCGGCCTCTGTAAGCGGTAAGTAGATTATATATTGATTTCTAACACAAATATTCACCTTAAACTATCCATTTTAAATTCCATTTTAAATGCTGTTTCAAACTTCGTTCATCCTAACCTTGTTTCTCACCAGGAAGAAACAAACGACAGTTCATCTTTTGTAGACAATTCGTTCACCAGACGTCAGGATGACTCAATGCAACGCTCAGTGCACCGCAAGTGTATCTAGGGGGGTCAGTAACCGCAGCTATTCTGATGTATGTCGATTATTTAAAAACAAAATATGGTGCAAACCATGTTTCATGGAGCCTGATCAATCGGCGCCAATGACTGTTTAGAACTAGAGGAGAGGAATTTGAAAGAGGTGTTACTCACAATCGGCTCTCCCGAGAAGTTTGTCGACAATCATAGCGAGGACGGATCGATCAAGCCTGATAACAGTCCTTCTTTAAGGCAACACCTACTGGTAGACTGTTTCTGATGTTGTTGGTTTCCGCATATCTCGTATATTCTAAAGTTTTATATTCGTGACTGAAGATAGTAAATGAAGTGTTCTTATCTCGCATCCTATGTCATTCTTCGTTATTGGCGAACAGGACCAAAGGTGTTTTTCTGTCAACGCTTCGGTCATCACTGTCACACACACGCGCTCATGTGAATTATCTGACAAACGTGCAGTGCCCACAAAGGAAAACAGACAGGCTTGCAGGCGCCTGAAACAACCCAACTTACTGAGCCTTGCCTTGGATGGCAAAAACTTTGGTAACACCGCAAGACAACAGACGCGAGGACGTAGCCAAGTCACATCCCCACAGTTTCATACTACGTAAAAGCGATTATGACACTTCAAAATTTGGGAAACAGATACACCCGTACATTTGGATATAATTACCAGTACCTTCATAATCCTGGATATTTCAAGTCAAACATCACCCACAATTGATCGCAACTGTCGCATTCCCATAGACTTTCCAGTCGGCCCTTTTCGAACAGAGGAAGCACTAGACTCGAGTTTTGCCCTCATTAGAGCCCGTCACTAGTGCATATCCTCGCCACTCCCGGGACTAGAAGTCCGGAGTTAACAGGCAGTAACTGTGTCTCCTATCCAGACTATCAGACAACCTGATCATTACTCACAAGCGAAAGGAGTTGAGCTTTCACATATGATAATTCGGTCGTGTCTAACGTGAGGTCAGTGGCGCAGTGGTAAACACGGTTGCCTCATAAACAGCGTGGCCGGAGTTCCAGTCCCGACACTGATGAGGATATGCACTACTGACGAGCTCTAATGAGAGCGAAACTCGAGTCTAGTGTTTCTGCTGTTCGAAAGGGGGTTACTGGAAAGTCTATGGGAATGCGACAGCTACGATCAATTGTGGGTGATGTTCGACTTGAAATTAACCATATCCCCGACTGCTTATCGTTAACCCTGGATACTGTTTTATACTGCGTGTCCCATTTTTTTTGTCCACTTCCCATCGTTTCTAAGATTCCGTCTAGTTCAGTTATACGCGTTAAACATCAACCACTTAGTAATTTTTGGGCCAAAGCCTCCTATTTTTTTTGGGGGGGGGGGGCGGATTACTCTATTGGTTTTGCTTCTTGTTGAAAAGATGATGAGGTTAGTTACTCTGTTCTACAGTCTGCTTTTGATTTCAATACATTCACACGGCTTTTGAAAACTGCGAACATCAGATACTTGCGTGAACCCCACCTTTATTTCGTTATATCTGAATGAATACAAACGAAATGGATGTTTGATATGATGGAGTGAGCAGTGTAAGGCATTCTTCTCATTCACAAGCAAGACTGCAGTTAATCGCTTAGATACGGTAATGATAGTATACTTCAAATGAGAAGGAAGAAGTGGAAAATTCTGTGTACGGAAATATTGGTGAGGAAAACTGAGGATTATTGTATCAAATGAAACACTAAATTCTTAATGAACAGGCTTGAGAGGTTACTGTTTACTGTCAACTATGGTCTGATGAAATTCAGAAGAATCGCAATAAAGAGATTGTGCTTGTATTCCAGGCTATCTCTGCAACATTTTTTAATGAGTCCACTCTTGATAGCTACTGTTGTTCGGGTGATTGGTTTTTTAGTGAGCCACTTCGGAAAACTTGATCCATACTTCCAGGTAAAACTTAACAGTCACTTACATAACTGACAAGTAGTTTAGTAAAATTTTTAATTGCGAAGAGATTTGGGTGTGAAACTTGCTTGTACCGACTGGACTAGAAAGGGCGATAATTACCTCAACTCCTTGCACGATAGTATGCTTTACAATGACTATTCACAAGTTCTTGAAACTCCAATCCTCTAGCTGACCCCTTCAACCTTTCGTTTCTCTGCTTCGGTGACTATTGAAATGGAACAAATTACGTTTAGAAAGCGAAAATGGTATTTCTACTGCGCTTGCAATATCTTATTGTTTTGTTTACCTGAACGCTTACTAGTTGGGAAGATTTGTTGACAGACAAAACAGTAAAATCTAGGCACTTGGTATAAACAACATTCCAGAAGTGTAATTAAATGATAAACCATCAGTGTCGCGAGACAGGGCCGCTAATTTTCTGACTATACACAAAATAACCTTGCCGACAGTGTCAAAAATAACATTTTACGACCATGTTTACGTTGAACTACGAGTGGAAACTTTTGTTTGTGGCTTTGTGTTATTATTGGAGCTGGCCACTTAGCCAGTAGATACTTCACTATCTTTTGGGATAATAACATTATCGTTGAATGAACAAACCGCTTAACACTGAAGAAAATAGGAAATTGCGCATAATTTATCCCGCAAATTCCATAATCTCGAAATGACCTATATCATATACTATTTGAATTGTAACCATAAAGTATTCATATTCAAACTTATCACGTTTGAACCGGATTCATAACCATATGAGTCGAGGTGTAGTCTATCATACTCGCAAGAAGAAGAACAAATAGCTGAGGTAAAACGATGTATAAATTTGATTAAAAAAGCCACCATTGACGGCGATATGTAAATACATTTGATACCGCTTAAACCTATAGTATCTAAATCGGCAGACATCAGTTTTCAAGTAAACCACAGAAGTGGCTCAGTGGTTCTGCAGTTCATAAAGTTTTACGGACGAGGAGAGTGATGGCTTAATGACTAATAATAATACATTTATAAACTTTATTGAGGAACACACCTTTTGCTCAGTAAGCGTGTCAAACAATAAATTTTCACATCTTACTCGCAAGTGACTGACGGACAGTTATTCACCCCGAAAACAACACAGACCGGGTAACACAGCTCATCCGTTAGTTGGCTGTTCAGGGACCTCATGATCAGAGATTCAACACGATAAGGTCCTGACGTCCAGTGTGGGACACTGGTTTACAATCTTAATCAGGTTATTGTCTGCAGTATTGTGGATACTGTCACAGCTAAGTTCACGCCTGTAGCTGCATTCTGTAGGCCAGTTTGCACATCAAACGGATCAAGAAACATTATTTACCAAGGCTACTGATCTACTTATGATTAAACTAAACGAAAAGATACAGTCATTCAGGGGCTTATTCACGGGGTGAAGTGGCAATACGACATCCGAAGAAACATCAAATTTTTGTCATGATTTCCTAAATTACATGGTTAAATGGACAACCGATCAGTGTTGTTTGAATTGAGGAATGTATGAAACAGTTGCCCATGACTTTTGTCTGCCTGTGCAGTCACCCTGTTGCAACTTCAGCAAATTTACTTAGCTTACTCTAATCATATTCAGAAGATAAAAAATCGAATGAAAAACAGTTTTATTTCCAACGTGGCGTTGAAGGTTGACTCAGTATGTGTGTCAAGTCGGTACTTCGATGTTTGTTACAAGATATGAAATTCACATGCATTTCTTACAGATCCTTCTATCTCTGCTTTACTAGCAGTCGTGGTGGGATATTTACGTGTATATTGCGGCTAATATATATAACGCCGTTATTAATGTGTTTGTAATAGGCGCTTTTAACTGCTTTGGAAACAAGCACTGATTTCATTTAAAATCTACATCCCTGCAAATCAGTCGATTGTATCTAACAATTTCGGACTACAGTTACAACCATAATAAGGCACAATAAGGCGAAGTGAATAAGATGCAGAGACTGTCTAAGTGTGTGTGGTTACTAGAAAACCAGAGGAATTTCAGTGTTAAGAGCATGCGTTTCCAAATAAACCTTTCACCGTGGCTGATGCCAAAAGAAAAGTCAAGAACTTTCTTCTCACCCTCCGGAGAAGGGAATTTCGACTATCCCCAAGTACCGTTACACGTTCAGCGGCAATGACAAGTTTAAAATGTGAATTACAACGATTGAAGTAAAACCGTAACCAGGAGATTATAAGCCTAGAAGAAATCAATCTTCTTACTAGGTAATGTAACAGGCGTAAACATGTTCGTACCATGGAGTTCAAACACACTTGTGAGCAGATCGCGTTAGCGATTGGCTAATTGGCTAATTCCCCATGCAAATAAAAGATGACGGAGAATCTTGAATGTAAACCGCTTGTATGCCTTCAAATACGACAAACTGTGATGTCGCTAAATCGAGTCAAAAGTTTTGTAAATCGGTTTGAAGACTTGACATCACTTTTTAGAAGGGCGTGTAGAACCAGGGGAAGACAGTGAATATCAATTAGAGGAATACGCAAAAGTTAACAACTCTTGAAATGAGATGATCAGTCATAGGAACTCACTTTAAATCAACCACATAAATATCCGAATCTCCTAACTTTTCCGAAAAATATCATTCACATAAAGGGAGTAGTACGTTTTTTGCACGAAGTTACTACTTGAATGATACCACTCTGTAAACAGACACACTCAGTACATACGAATCCAAGTGCTGCGCCATGAGTTGCTGATGAAAACTGTAGGCAAAACGAAACAAGTACACATGGTCATAGACAATCTATGTAAGTTCACGCTGTTCATGAGGCAACCGTGTTTACCACTGCGCCATTGACCTCACGTTAGGCACGACCGGATTATCATATGTGAACACTCAACCACTTTCGCTTGTGAGTAATGATCAGGTTGCCCGATAGTCTGGATAGGAGACACAGTTACTGCCTGTTAGCTCCAATCGATGACCCCTCGACTAGGACTTCTCTCCAAGTTGAAATCACGGAAATCATTGACTTGTTGAGCGGTATTTGATTAATGATGAGTAGTAGAGGATTTGGATTTTCATGTAGATTGAACATCACCCACAATTGATCGGAGCTGTCGCATTCCCATAGACTTTCCCGTCGGCCCATTTCGAAAAGAAGCACTAGACTCGAGTTTCGCTTGTGAGTAATGAGAGCGAAACTCGAGTCTAGTGTTTCTGCTGTTCGAAAGGGGCTAGCTGGAAAGTCTATGGGAATACGACAGCTGCGATCAATGGTGGGTGATGTTTAACTTGAAATAAACGAAATCCCCCACTACTCACCAGTAATCAAATATATGCTACATATGCTACTCAAGCTCATTGTGTTGGACCGAATAACTCCAAGAAAAGATCCAAAGTCCATACTCAATAAATCGATCTGTTAAAGTAGTTAGAACCGATGTCAATAGAAGCTCTTAGTTGATTTAAAGCAAAAGTGATGAATCCAGGCTACTAATAGCAAAATGTATCTATTAGAAAAAAGAACACATAGGCGCACCGAAAGACTGGTCAAAGCATCCGGACATTATTATTCTGCCTCCTGATAAAGGCTCAAGTCTAGTCATTTCCACTTCATACGATTATGTTTCTAGGATAGACTGTATCTTATCGAATTATAAAAAGTGTTGTTTGGATCCGAACTCAAAGAATGTAGCCCAGAATATTCAAAGATGCACTACCAATAAGAACACTGGAGAGCAGTGGCTGTGGGCAATTTATACTGACTCAAGAGTACCGGACTTACAACAAAACGAATTGGTTTTTATATCGACCATTTAGGGTGGGTGAGTCGATAGTCAACCAGTAGGACAAAAGAGGTCACCAAATTAAATATGAACAACTTGATTCATGCTTATGGAAATTTGACATTTGTAAGTGAAAAAGAAATATTTGTATCTGCTACTCTGCATGTTTTAACCGTTTTTCTTTAACACTTCCAAACGGAACTAAATTGCCTACAAGACTTAAAAAAGGTGGTTTAGCTGGCAGAAACACTTACAATGAATTAGCTGCCAGGGGGACATAGACAAAGTTATGTACAGTCTCCCGAAGATGCATAAACCCCACGTTCCACTGAAACCTATATTATCAATGATGCATTATCCTTACCATACTATGACGAAATGATTATTAAGATTCTTTAGCCGATCAGAGTCAGTTTGTTTACATATATTTTTTAGGCACATCTGTATTTGTTGAGAACGTATGTCCTGTGGATATTGACGGTAGGATGACGATGTTCTTTGATGGCCATTTTTATTCACGATTTTACCCTTCGCTAAAACGGTTGTCGTTATTCATGGCTGCTTGATGAAGGACTTTAATATTCGAAATTGTGAACTTCAACTTATCCCAGGAATCGCATCTGGATTCGAACCCTGTGCGTAAATACTTAGGAGAAAACCTCGGACTCTTTGCGAAGGCAGTTACTGTTCATGAAAAAAGAACAAGGGTTCATAGAGGTACATCAGTATTAATGAAATCAGTACGTCGCTGGTTGATATCAGTGGCACCTGTAACGTCACACGTTGCAATCTGTTTTATCTAATACGGGGTAAAGTATTTGGCGGATACCGAAAGACATAACACCGAAACTGTTTGTCCGATCTTGATGTTATACCACAAAGCGTTGTTGTATTGCCTCGCTATGGATTGTCTTTTGCGTTGTTGTTTGAATGAGCGGTGAAACGAATGGGTTTTCACCACAGTACCTTCTGGAATTAGACCTCTCTAGATTTCTTATCGTATGCACCAGTAATACAAAGTGTTTATTCAGTGGACAGTTTTATCTCCTTGTAGATGAAGTAACCATGGGTGGTCCGTTCGGACCTTTGCTAAGCTCTAATTTCATGGCTTTCCCTTGGGAACAAACGACGTTTCAGTACATCCGTACAAAACATACCTGGATGACCGATGCATAGCATGTGGATCGCACAGCCAGCCAGAAAATATGTGCACACGTCTTAACAGCTTGCACGACGATCTCAAATTTATCACTGACATCAAAGTAAAAAATTGGATATCTCTTTTGGATATCGAACCGAAAAATCTTGCTAGACTCTTTTTCCTAAAGACAATGTCGACTGATCAGTTGATTCACTTTGAAAGCTTTGCACCGACCACAGATAAATGCGAACACGTGCAAGTGTTGTTCCATAGAGTTCACAAAATTTGTTCGGATAAGCATATCGTTGAGATGCCTGATTTCATCCGACAGATTTTTAATCAGAATGGATATCCCAGGTGTTTTATCTACAAACAATCTAAAACACACGATATCCGTCTACCATTCACAACGTTTTCTCCGAAACCTCTGCATAGCTACACCCTACAAAAAAAGGGTGTAGTAGTCTTTGTGGGGCAGAAACCGTATCAATAAATCACACCTATGTGCCGTCCATGTTGAATGTGCCACGGTGAATAACCCACATCCTCCCAACTCGTATCTTTTGAACTCCGAGAAAGAAACCGAGATCCATGCTCGCAAGATTAAACAATTTTTATGAAGTCACCTACACCTGCGGTTTGCAGTAGGTTGGCCGCACTGTAAGGACACATCATACTTGAATCTAGGGAAACTTTTTCCAAATGATTTTCGAATGCCAAAAGTAGGACCTTGAAGTGTTTGGTTACAATGCATTCACAGGAATTGGTCATCAAGTAGACCCGGTTTTGGCAAATGGTGAACAACAATGTCTTAACCTTTCTGGGGTACTGGCAGTACACCGTATGACACCACCGTTGTGTTCAAAAATAGACGACAGTGAGTCTAATGCTACCTTGGAGGTACACAAGCTGAGAGTTCTCCCTATTCTTATTTACTTATCATCATTTTTCATTTTCATCTCACTTTCCGTTCTCTGTCGAGGGACTAACGTACAGCGATTCCTAGTGTATCTTGCTATATAGTCAATGCACGAACCCTTAATCACATAATGCCACATGTCTTGTTGTTTCTTCATCTGCGCACCGTATTCGCATCTATTATCGTTATTCAATCACACGACTAAACTGTTTCTCGAAATCATTGATGATTGACCACCTTTAAACGTTTATTTTGTTATACCACATCTTGTGCATGTAACCGAAAACAGTAAACAAAAAATCCATAAACCCAAATCTTACATGACGACCATGATGTTCTCAAAATTCATTTGGGGACAACACTGTTTCAAAACTCAGAAAACAAACAGATGTTAAGTACATCGGGCATGAAATATTTAATTGGACCGGTAGGTCCTTCGTCCTTGTACGTAGGATTAAGAACACAAAATTGAACCGTGATTAGAAAAACAAACAAAAATTGTCAACATACAACGAACCAACAATGCAGAAGGAAAGAAAAGTCAGTCCGTCAAATTGATCGTGGTTATGAAAAGAAAAGCGAATAAACTATCAAACGACGATGGTGATTTGTTTACGCCCCTGAAAACCACATGATTCATTTGACATGGTTGAACTTAACGCACAGTTTTATGTAGGTCCGTTGAATACTTTCCACTAACAGATAGGTGAATCATTTGTGGCTGTATTCGTCGCAATGCCACAAGTCCACGTCACCACAACTAACAACATCATCATCATCTCCTTTAACCATACTACGATTGAGCTCACAGCCAGTCAGCTGAAGATCGCTGATTGCTTGATAGCTGGTTTGGAACATACATCCTCAGAATGTCCGGTTACAGACTGGGTCTTTTTTGGATCTAAGAACTATGTCAAACTAGGGAAGGTTTGCTTAGACAAAATCCTAGTTTAGCAATTTCCTGCAGTTAGGGTTATGCTCACCTGTTTACAGCTACCCGTACAGCAACCGCTTTGGGGTTCTTTCGTGAACTTTCTTACGAGCGTTTCCTAGCCAAGAAAGCTGATTAGGCAAAAACATGCGTTCAGTGTTGTCCATATGTGCTCGACAGGTTAACTCGGGTTTCTGAGCCATCTCCAACCACCGAATATCCAGAATGCACTTCAGACATTACAAATGAATTCAGCTCAGGTGCTCCAGAGTCATATGGTGTACAGCCCATCTTTCAATGCTGTATAATACCGTGGAAGGCACCATACATCACTAGGCAAGCGGGTTCCCTTATCTTCAGGCTAAATTTATTCTATACCCACAGTATAAGATGTCTAAACGCATGGCCGTCTTAGCCAAGCAAATTCGCAACACAACTCGCGGACAGGTCCACCGAATAATAGTTACCCAAACAACATAAGCCTAAGTAGCTAACCACTTCATACCCACCAAAAGGCGTGTGTTTTCCATGTTTGACGTTGACATCTTTGACCGACTATGGATTGTTAACCCCACTGAATTATATTTATATTTTTCAAAAATTCACCGTAATCCCGGTTTCCGCTAGGCAAGTGGAAATAAGATTAACCCAGGCTGCAAATCTTTAATTTAGGGAAACAACCAACGTCTTCTCACGTTGTCACCAGTTTTATATACTTTTTCCTTCCATCAACGGGACATTTTGAGCCCCACCTTTCTAAAGAATTTTTTCAGATTATCTTTCTGGCTCATTTAAAATTTCCCATGAATATCGGTTAATCTGATTTTCCACTCTATGTGATTTTTTTGTATATGAATAATGTTAGTTCAAGTTATCTTCAGTATAGCGGTGATTAGCCACTTGAATCCCAATCCCATCCGATTAGCTTCCGAATTGGTTACGTTTGTTACTTTTTAACTAGTCCATATTATTTTTTGCAGACCATTAACAAGGTTAAGTAGTCTAGTTTGAATGTCATATCCCCCACTTCATTCCCAGCCAAAGAGAGTGATGATTGAATGCTTTTATGAAACCAAAAAGCGTCTAAGACAAGACTATCTAAGAAGCAGGGTTATCAGCGAGTATCAGGCACTACCACTATGGACTGCGTCAATGGAATGTAAGGTTAATATTTATTATGGTAAAATTTCGGTTGCTGTACGTAGAAATCCAGTCGATCAGAGTCTGCCTGATGGGATTCCCAGTGCACACCACGTACTGGGTAGCCACAGACTCTGAGAAGAACCAAAAATTTACAAAAAATATGAATTTACGCTAACGATGAGGTCTAAAAGATGCAGCAATCACCGAAATCCATGTCCTCTAGAATGCTCACCAACTCATCGTGTTCATTTGCTTACGAACATTACATAGGCGATCCGCCGCTGATTTGCTTGTTTACCCCGAGGAGACTTCATCGGGTAAAAGATATTGAACTAAAAGACGAAACTACTAATAGATGGATTGGACTCACCAGCTTCTCAAACCGTTGATGTGTTAACGATAATCTTGGAATGTAAATAACAAAGATGGTGGTGATGGTTAATCTGTCGGAACCAATGGTGCACATGCCAGCACAGTAGAACAACAGAAGTTGATTCCTATTTCATGACCCTACCGATGATCAACTGTTGACGTGTGACGGTACTTGTGGTAGCTATGAAGCAGCCTAGTCAGGTTATCAACATTGAACTCCACGGGTTTTCAGCACTATTAATTTGATAAAATTTTCCAAACTTAACTGAAAAATAAATGCAAATGTCAACCAGATATTGCGGCATTTAGTCACACCCAACATGACCTGTGCTACTCTGTTTATTCCATGACTTTCTTTTGATTACTGGGCGCCATGAGCTTCTTCGCTATTAATAGTAAATTCATTGATGATTAAAATGGTAGGTCTGCATAAAAATTCCAAGTTTCAAGAAGCTGATATCTTATGTGCATGATAGCTACAGGCATTCTACTCTGTAACCTCATGTTCATAGTTTTGAGCGAAGAAATTTCAATTGCTTTCAATTGGGCACATGCGAACTTCAGATTTGGCGTCATTTCCAAGGATCTTATTAAGTAGGTTACTTTGTCGTTCTTATGACTTCATTGGGTATTTTCGACAGAATTAATTAATATGACATTTAGTACGAACGTATGGCAGACTTTCAATTGCTGTACGACACTCTCTTAGCATACGCAGTTGCTTATTGCTTCAGTCTATAATTAGGTAATGTTCGAACTCGCTGTTAGAACACTGTAATACACGTGTCAGATTTGGTTATCAACATATTACCGTTCTTCCGTTAAATGAAAACAGAGTAGATTTCAAAACACTGTAAATAGCTTACGCGCAAGTTGTTTGACCGGTAGCTAATCTAACAAGGGCGGTCATCCTGTGCTTTGATAACCGAAATTCTTTCTGCCAACTCTGAAGCAGCGTTTTTGGTAGTAGGGAAGGTTTTGTCAGTCTGGTTAACCTATAGATTTTTGCTGCACTGGTTTTCCTCAGCTTTACAGGAAAGTACAAAATCCCCTACCCCAAATGGCGCTATCACCCCGGACAGGATGTGAACAAGTGCTGCGACTACCATCAGTTTACACCATTTTCCCATAGAATTTCCTCGCCTGTACGTAAGTACATGTCTGAAAAACAGATTTGTACACAATAAGTTTTGTGGGGGAGAGGAAGGCGGTGGAAACCCGGGCGTTTCCTCCACATCTTGCGTTTACTGGGATTCACTCGATCTTGCCTCTTGTGTTCACAGTGTGGTGCACTACAAACTTAGAAAAATGCGCATTGGAATTAAACTGGATCAAGCACAACATTGTCATTAGAAACTAAGTTAGCGTGCGAAGCACCACTGTCTATGAGGTTGGACAAAAATAGTGAGTAGATGTATTTGACATCACATAAATGACTGGGATCAGATATATAAATGACGGAACTCCCAGTCGCCAGTCACGCGGCATTTACATGTGCAACGACTGAATCTCTAATCAGCCAGAAAGGAGGAAACAAGCTGCTACTATGACCATTACTAACACATGTGAACTGATCGATTACTTGTTCCTTGCTGAATAATGCTCATTTGCCTTGTCGACAGTTCACGTGACTCAACAGAAATTCACCGGGCTCGGTATTCGAACCGTCAACCATCGAGATTTTCCAATCGAGTTGAAGATGGTGGATGGACTAACGAGTAACAAGCTAGCCACAGAAAGTTAGTTGGAAAAGGATGCGCGTACAGAATTATATATGGGCGATGCGGCGATCGCCTTAGCATCTGTATGGTGTAAGATGATGATGATTCAGCCCATGGATCAACGTGTATTTTGTAAGTTGGAAGACGTGATTTCGGTTTTTGGTCCGGTTTGTGAAAATTCACTGCAAGGATATTTATCAATAATGTCCTTCACTGGGGTTTACCGAATATTTAAAGGTGGTAATTTTTATGTGCCTCAGTGTTTTGCAGCAAAAGCATTGCCGTTTTCGGTGCAAATTCCGACTAATTTCGCCGCTTATTTTTGCTTAACTGTCAACAGTATTTGGGAAATTGTCCGGTAAAACTGAGTGAGGATATGCATAGCTGATTGAATTGTGATAATGGGTTAGTGAAAAAATATGTACAGCAGAGAATATGTAGATGGTTGACGTTAGGAAGCGACTGTTCATAGGTAAGCAGAACTGTTGAGTCAGAGCGAATCTCATGCCCTTTACAGGTATGAGCCGAGTAACTCACACCAAATGTACACTTTTTCTGTCTAGGAATATACGACTCGTGTGTTTGAGCCTCATACAACTGTCCTGTTCACTTTATTGTTGTCAAAGAGTGGATTTCAAAGTCCACATGTCTCAAATACTTCACTGGGTTAACCTGACTATAATTTATGCACTCATGTTAAGATTTTTGGTTAAACTCTCGTGAGCATTCAAGGTATGTCAAAAACATCTTTATCGTGATGTACTGTAAGTGAGAAACTAGATTTCGTGACCACGTATGTGGAACTTTCCGAAGTAACTTAGACATTACAATTTTCTTTAGACTTAAGTGAACAGTATCAACAATCGTCTATCCAGAAGTCCCGTAAGCTAGCTCTGGAACTTCTGACTTTTATGGATTCACTACTTTTGTGTAAGTTCCAAATAGCCATTATGTGCCCCACAAGATTCTCGTCTTTCACATGCTGTCCAGTTGTGCGTTCGTATTTATGAACCAACGGAGCTATAAAAACCCATTCTTACAAAATGATTCACCACATCACAGGATTTATTGTGTTCTACCGGTTTGCCTACATGACTTGGCTTCTTCTCACTTACCCCAGAGATAGTCTCTTTCATGTGGGTTCCAAAGATAACATATATTTATTGTGGGAATATTAGCAAGCGTTGGTTCTTGCTGTGTGTAAATGAGTTATGATTAATCAAGCCGGCCCATGGTCTCCGGAACTAAACATGGATGACAAATGTGTGAGGCCTGGCTGACTACGGACAGTTCAAGGACAGTTTAGCGGGGATTCAACATATGAATCCACTGGCAGGCTAACTACTTGACGCGTTAAGGTTGAATGCTTACAAATGCTGGACAAATTAAGTACCACTGTCTTACAGAGTATTCCGAAGCTCCGTGTCCTTATTTGGTCTGAAGCGTATTGCAGTTGTATATAAGGTTATTTGTCTAGCATTCTGAGGCAGCTTGACAAATGGCTTGTTTGTTAGTAAGCGATACTCGGATGAAGTTGACTGTTTTCTAGTCCGATTTTCTCCGTATCTCTAACTTAACTGTTATGTTTACGATAGCACACTAAACGTGTGGAACAGTCACACTCTGACAAAGTGCCCAACATCTCCTGGTCTGAAATTTTTCACGGTCATACGGGGTCTTCTTTAATGTCTACTGATATGTCGTGTAGTAACACTTATCCATTTGATAATGTTTGTTGTTGAGCAGTGTGGATTGCTAAGTTTATTTATCTCTTCTTGGACAACTTCTTTTTAACAATGAAAATACCGTGTTCCTTTTCTTTTACTGGCTGGGAAACCCCTACTATCTACTGCCTCGCCAGTGGATACACTCAGAAGTAAGTTCTTAATTTATAAACCATAGGAATTTTCTTTTGTATAACTCTGAAAATCGGACATGGGATGGTTACTGAGTTTGTCAAAAAGTGCGTAAAATTCTTTACAAATCATACAGACTATCACACTAGATAAGCAAAAAGACTCATAGCAAGGAATACCTTACTGACTCCAGATTTACCACCTTGTGGCTTTCCTCCATTTCCTTTCTCTTACATGATTTCCAGTTTCTCTGGCTGTTACGAACAAGTTTACTGTTGTGACCTCCGATCCACTGTGTTCGTTGATCGTCTAGGTCAATGTGTTTGATGCAACACCAGCTGAACGATACTAGACGAGGTTTTTTGAAGCTCCCTGTTCACGTACAGAATCCACTGTTAAAGAAGCGTTATCAGCACTAGATTTGTCATGGAGTAGCAGATCGAATTGTTCATAGTATTTAGCTGCCAGGTTACCTAATGCAGAGATTATCCATTCCCAGTACTGAATGGCCACAACCGGGGGGAAGATCAGAGACGTTCCAACCAATATCAACGAGCCATGGAACGTGTTGTTCCTCCCACCTGATACAACTCCACTGTGTTGGGAGTCAGTCAGTAGGTTTGAACAAAAACGATCAAGTTCTGACCTAGAAGCCACTGGATTCAAAATGTTCGGATCTACCAGTTGGAATAGGACTGAATACTGGTTTCTCCAAAGCTGCTCAAAATCCTACTTGATTACCAGTGTGTCCTTTGTCGTGTAGTTATCATACTCTTAACACCGTACACAACTGTTTTTGCCGATATTCAGTTACGCTTAGGGCATGCAACTGTGGACACTATCATATACAGTGCTCTAAATCGAGTTGCCTACTGGCTCACATCAAATCCTGATAGGTGACGTTTGCTTTGGATGTATATTGGTGAGTTCACTTATGTAATCCTGTTTTGTATATGTGCATGACAATTCTTTCAAAAAGAGCGTGAGACGCATTCTTTTTGGTTGTTAACCCAGTTCAACTGTCGCTTAATCAGACGGGAGTGGTGTTTTGTTGTAATGTTTTATCCACTCGTTCCACCCCATCGTTTAACCCACTTGTGCTCTGATCCTTCACCCACCTATCTAATTGATGATCATCCACATGTTACAGCAAAGATCAAAAACATTCCGTCAACCAGCTCGACGTTACGCCCCTTTTGAGCTAAACTGAAAAGGAGTGATGGGATCTTTGACCTCGGATCGATTATCTACGTTGACCGTCTGGGCAGATGCGTTTGTGTGTGTACGTGTGTGCGTGTTCTATCCGCATGAACATTGACCAGTTGCTCGCCCTGCTTCATGTATGTGTGTGAGCGTCGTCCTTAATGACCAATTATGTAATCGTTTAGTGAAGATGTCCGATTCGTTTCATGCACGTGCTTTCAGTATGCGTCCACAGTTACATGTGACGATTGCTTACATTTGGTGTACTTGTTATAAGATACTAGGTACCTTTAACAATTTCCCCTTGGACTCACGAAATAAGTAGTCAGAGCCAACAGGATATACTAAATAAGAATGAGTGCATGGATCTCAGCGTGAGCAGCAAACAATGTATTTCAGTCAACCGCGCGAACTGGAAAGCATCATCCTAAGGCTTCTCCATCAGCTAAGTGAAGCACTTGTGTGAAACCGATAACCACACAAGCCCTAAATCGGCTTTAATTGTAAGAAGCACTTGACAGAAATCTTCGACCGCTGTGGTTTTGGTGGGTAAGCAGAATTCTACAGTCTTTTGTTTTATACACTTTGTATGATGCTGTTTGAGGTCACGTGTTCTTCAGCCGAGATTAGTGGAAAAAGCGGATCTAGCTAGAAAAATATTCATCAATGATCAGATGGTGGGCGATACAAAAATTTCTAGCTGACATCTCTAAACTCTGGATAAAAGCATTCGATATGACTGGCAGTTGTACCGACAATCATTTGTTCAACAATCGACTGCTTCATATACATGAGTTATTGTGTTCCATGTGACATAATTCCCCTCATTAATAGTCTTATGTCATCTTTTTCATCAACTCACATTTTTTAAAAGTAACTGTCTTTTTTATAACCAGCTTTCATTTTTCTTTACAGGGGACATTGCTACAATTAATTGTATTATATTGCAATTGTTGGCTGATTGTGGAGACTTTTGATTCATATGAGTTAAACATAACTTGCATCTGCTTACAGCTCCCGTAGATCCATAAACTTTTTGATCAGCCCCCTTCTAAAAGAAATAATATATTCGAAGTTCATCCTCGTTAGAACTTGTGTATTATCACTTGTGGATACTCAGACACATTCGCGTGTAAGTAAGGTTGGTATTACCCAATCTCTTCTAGCGGAGGCACAGTAACTGTGCTGTTGATTGTAGCCAATAATCCCACGACTAGGTCTCCCTTCTGGGCTGAAACCACAATAATCAGAACGTACTTCAAGAAGGGTAATGGGTTTTGTGATTTCAACGTGCTGAGAAATCGTGAGGGCATTGGGTGGAATTAATAGGACGATTATTCTATTTTCGCTCTAGATGATAAGGCAATCTGAGCATTACTCACAAGTGGAGGTGACTGGTCGTTTGTATATCATAATTCAGTCGTATCTAATATAAGGCTAGTAGCATAGTTACCAACACAGTTACCTTATGAAAGTGTGACCGGAGTCTTAGTACAGGCCGGGGCAAGGATGCACTACTGACGAGCTCTCACAATAAAACAAAATAGAGTTTAGAGCTTCTTTTCAACAAGGACTGGCTGAAAAGTTTATGGGACTGCAAATGCAGTGAACACTTGTGAGTGCAGTTCAACTTACCTCATAATCTGATACTAGCCCATTTACTCATTATTTAGGACTACCTACCTACATTAACGCAAAAATTACACCATCTCCAACGCTTACATGAATTGTGCAGCCGAACCAAACGCGTTTTATGCTTGAAGCGGTCGCCTTTATACACTATGAGTAATTAGCGGATTGTACACGGAACATTGTGTGCAATACATCACTTAACAGACTAAATGAGAATTGACTCAGACTAATTTAGTTTTTCATTTCATACAGATCTACCAGATTAACAGGGTATTTTGTATTGTGTAAATGACTCTCTAGTACCAATCACAGAGTTAAAAATCCTATGAGTTTTCATCAAAAAAACCGTGTAGCGAACAAGCTGGTTTTCAGTTATTCATCATCAGACCAACCACATTATAAGGTTTGTATGAAACAGTTTTGTCGGCATAAAGCGAAAAAAACAAGTAACACGTTCAAAAGATGTCAATCACTTCACTGATAGGCATGGTGATAACGTTTTGATACAGTTATGTCACAGCTGCGTCATAATTATTACTAACGTGTATCAATACGTTGTCTTCATATCTATCTGCCACGTGGCTGGCATCACGAGAGATCCATTAGTGTAACGTGCAGTCGAAACTAGCAAGGATGCATGGGCTGAGTAGGAATTGTGTAACAGACGGTGCTACAGTGGCGGCTGCGAAATTTTAGTTTTCGTTTGTGTCAGTGGTGTGCTCGGCTTACTGGGTACCTGGTTCATGCTTGTTTGTGTTGTTTCTTCTTACAGGACTGTTGTTGGAACCTCTACTTCGGAAGAACACTGTGCTCCACATGTGTCCACATGTGTTAGGGGCATCAGAAGTAAGACGCCCAGACCCTTGTTATTGACGCACCACCAATCGGATAGGGCCACGGTTCAAAATCATACACACGATAACCAGTCCTAGCCTTCCTCGATATACTGACGCGGTTGCCATCCGAAGTTACAACCTCGGCCGGCGCATTCAACTGGAACTATTCATCATCCTCTTACTGCCCTGGTAATGGTAGAGTTCTTGCACTAACATGCTATTGGCAATCTATTGTAATGTGTTTTGCGGTTTGGTTTTGAGTTGGTAAAATTTAACAGTCTGTAGTAAACATTTGTGTTATTGCAGGGGAAACTGTCATATAATAAATCATGCAACATAGCATCTCTGAATTCACTAGGTTGAGCAGATATTGTTATCTTGAAACCTGCATTGCACATTAACTGATTACATTGCAAAGCAACACAAAGTGTTGTGTTCTTTCAAAATTCAATAGGACCCTATTAATCGACGTAGATAGTTTCTACATGTGTATACTATAATTCCTTATTTAAAACACATTTTCTCTGATCTCCGTATTCAGGTGATATTATTTTAAACTTTCTCCATGTCTTCCGCAAGCATACACACAAGTTAACTAGGAATAATCATTGTTTGTGTGGTGTTATGAAGATTCACACCACTTCTCAAATCCTGGCTTATAAGTGGTTCGTCAAGAATCACTCAGCAAAGTTTCCTTATCTGGTTAGAGGTGACAGGTCTCAGATAATTGTGAATTGAAACAAGAGTTTATCTGAGAAATACTGGTTGGAAAAGCTTGAACGATAACCTAGAAGATAATCAAAAGGTAAACGAAAAAACGGCGACTCTGGGGAGGATGGAAAACGTATACAACGTAGCGAAGCAACGAAATTGTACATGTAACACCAATGAAAAAAATAGTATCATATATCGCTGATTGTTACACTCCTCAATAGTGCATTACTTACAATTCACTCTACTCAAATAGCACACACACCAGTCTGAACGTTATCACTTGTTTGTACAAACTAAATCGACATTGGTTTAGAAACAGTAAACAATGCTTTCAATTTTCTTTGTCAGTGAGTATGCAGACCGTATTTTTGATTTTTATGACGAACCAAAATGTGTGTACCGTAAACAGCCCTGAGCAGAAGATAAAAATTCCAGAGATCAGATCAATTCCGTAACATTTGTGTATTTTTCAATAGGGTATGTCAAATAAACTTGATGTGTCTTAATCGTTAGGATGGTAAACTGTAGCCGACACATTAAGACTGTCGAAAAAAGTTTGGACCAGAACTTCTATCAAGAAAAACTGGAAAGCTTTATCTGACAGTTTCATATTTCTTTCCGAGTGTTGAAAAACTTCAAAATAGGAGATTCCATTGAGTTAAAGTTCCAACGTTGAGCACTTCAGATCAGAGACAAACTGACATTTAGAGTCGGCGTGTTTCACAAACATGTCTGCCAACTTTCCGAAGATGTGTTCTAAAGATGTCCCATAAATATCCTGACTACATGTTGAAACTACTCTATCAGAAAACAATTTGGACCGCAGGTGGCGTATTATACAGCCGAACTAGATCCAATCACATATTGGCACTGTTGTGCATTCAAGGTCAAGCTGATCGAGAAAACTTGGCAGTTACTTTGGTGTGTCCGGGACCTAATCAAGTGTCATTCACTTATAACGACTTTTCTGATCTAGACAAGTGTTGACGAACTAACGCAAAACGCTCGGGATTAATTCGATGCTTCTAGTGAGGGTTTTCTGAGGCGTGCCTGTATGGTTTGCTCGAGGAAAATACGTTTCCTCCATAAAATATATTACACAGAAACAGTCTGTGTTTTTTGTACGATAACAAAAAGTATCGTCTTGATTTCCCAAAAGTTTGTTTTGAAAAACGCAAAAATAGCTATGTTGCATAGTTTTGTAGGGCGTTTAGGATCAGTTCTGATGATGATGAATACTGTACCGGCTTTTAAATATTTTAGCTTCATTCACGACAAGAAAGAATCAGAAGTGACTCTGAGAGCTGAGTTAACACAATTGATCTATCTCCTAACTTGTAAATTCTGGTGCGAATAGTTGTGTTATGTATGGGGATCAACAGGCAATTGATTAACGCGCCATCTTTCTGTTCACGTTTTGTCCAGTTACAGTATGCGAAAAGGACCCACACAATAATTAGGCATATCTCGGAAGCTAATGTACAGTAGTTTATTCGTATATTCTGTTTCACATCGATCGCTCAGGATTGGTCACTTTATGGATAGCCTCAAATCTGCCTACTACCAAAGGGTGTGTTTTAAGCGGAATAATGGAAGACAGGATAATGATAAGGGATGGATATAAAATAACCCGACTGATTCCCTTAAGATTTCCCAGTAAAATGTAAGCCAAACAAAACCGACGTTGCAAAGTATAATACTGTTGGAACGCGAACAATATTTAAACTGCACGTATGGATAGATTTTGATGGCATATCATGAGACGCTGTTAGTTGACCTACGTGGTCAAATATTGTTCGAGTGGACGAGAAAAAACAACGACCAGAAAAGAACCTTCAACATGGTATTCACCTTATACCACAACAAGACGATCAATAAATTTTATTGTTATCTGCTAACTTTCGAGCTTATTGACATGTAAAATATAAGCCGCAAAAATACGGACAGGACGAAACTGAAAACCGAATGATTGCCATACGTATACGTAGGTCAGTGAGATCTTATGATACTGTTTATATGGCTGCTTCTATCATCACATCCTCGATTGGAAGTCGTAATAATCGTTTACATTTGGCTTGTGGGATTACTGTTTGACAGAGAAGTCAGAAGAAACAAACCTTGTTGGTTTCTGGCTCAACGTTCCATACATTCCAAATTCACACATATAGGTAACTAGATTACAGAGATAAAAAACAGAGGGAGATAGAGAAAGTCACAGCAATTATGTGAGCACAGATGGGTGCATCCCACAAAATCCTCACTGTTGCGTCACGATGAGCCATCAGAGAAACTGCAACGACAAACCGAACTGTTTCTAAACACACAAAGACGAACTGATACGCTTAACTGATTTTGCCTCAACAAACATGATTTGTCTATAACCCACTGACATAAACGCTTCCGGGTTTGTTGACTGGTAAGTCACAAAAACTCAGACTGCCATTATTTCCCTTTTTCAAATTCGCATGAGAATAAAGATGCCTGTGGAATCTTCACATAATCATTTACAACCTTGTAAAGAATAGACAATTATAATGGAGAGCACCAAATACATAAATCAACAATGGTATGCGACTCACATTCCTACGTAAATTGATTAATTTTTGATATAGTTCCACTTGAATTGCACAAGTGTAGCAGATGTCGGTTCCATTATTGAGCCACTCTTGTTTTTATTTATGACCTTTGTGTTTGCACAAACCTCGAAGTGGGAGATCTTTCTGCCGACTGTCTACAAGATTTTTATGACTTGCTACCCACTAGTGATGAAGTGTAGGCAGTAAATAATCGTTTGTCATAGTGACAGACAAACAAACAATACGGACTTCAAAGTGGACCCCTTCGGACTTAACATCTTCGCAGCTGTCATTCGTTTGAATTGAAATATATCTGTTTCTTTTGTGTGAAGAAAATGAATGGAACTACCAGAAATATGTGTGTGGCTTTGTTTCAACACCTCATACCACATTTGCCTCTTTCGAAGCGGGCAAGCTTGATCTCATATTTATATAAATAGCAAACATTTCTGCACACCTTGTTCACAGTTGCAGACGAAATTCGATGTTGTTTTAAATAGACATACTTGTAAACTACACACAGTGAAGTGTATGATTTAGTTTGAGCATTTCAACAATGAAGTACTAATTTTGTAGTAGAAGAATATTGCCTGGCCTTTTCATTTCATTGCCACCTCGAGTCAAAATGAGCAACGGTAATCTAAAACGGAATGTGGCCTCGACCTTTGTCGAGATGACTTATAATTGTCCTATGTAGACGTAATGTCGACTTGCCACATTGCTAAATACCGTCTCACAACCGAACACTTTCGGCCACATATAGTTATAATTTGTGTCCAATGCCAAGACAGACACTACGGGGTATTCAAAGTATCGTTTGGTGTGATTCCAGTGAGTTCAACTCACAGAGGAGTCACGATCGTGGAGATAATCGACCAGAGTTGATGTGACGGTTACTGTATCTCTGCTTGAGACAACCTGGCTTCCTGAACATCATTCACAAGCAATTGTTACAGCGCGCTTCCAGCTAGTCAGTCAGTTGTGCCTAATGTAAGGTCAAAGGGGAAATGGCTCAAAAGCTTGCCTCAAGGCTAGAATTTTAGTCTATAATGCGACAAGGATCTGCACTACCAACTTGCATTTTCGACTCGTACGTGCAAAGAAACAACGCGTCCAGAGTGAAGTTCACCATAGAAAGGGAACGGTAGGAATGGTCTGTAATGTTGTAACGAGACTAAATGGCATTGAAAAACAGTTTAATATCATATACGTGAGAACAACCGTTTAGGGAATGATGAAGAACACTGCGTTTCTGGTCGGTCAAAAGGGTTGGGGCATTGTACAATTAACTCATTATTATGAACCTTACTGATTAGTACGAGCACAGAGACACGTCTTAGCGAGCCGGATGGAACGAGGTAATTTGTATTACTGCCAATCTTCAGTTTTGATGGACTTGTGGTATTTGGGTTGGTACGCTTTAAGAAAGTATGTAATATTGCACAGTAAGCGCCTGTCTGTGGTCGGCTTGGACTGTAAATTAGACTTTCTGGAGGGAATATATTGTACATAATCTTACACATCCTATTTTCGTTTCACTTACCATTTTTCTTGGACTTTTTGACTAGTAGATACCGGACATTCCGTCAGGGTAATTATTCTCCACAAAGTGGCAAACTGAGAAAACTACGGTTTACGCGGAACACCACTGATCTAGTGGTTTGACTTTTTCACAACCAGTATGTAAACTCGGATGAGAACTCTTATGGTTTCCTAGTTAATTACATGTACAAACACGGACCAGTTTGGGAATGATAGATTGAAACTTGACAGCTAGGTATGCATTTCGCGCCACACATCTTTCTCAAGAGGTGAACATGATTACATTTCATTTTATAACGTTACAGTTTACTTTGATCAGGAATGTTCATATATATTAGTAATGGATCAATTGTGGTTTACTATTAAAAATGTTCTCAAGTTTCGAAAAACATCCTAATGTCTCAAACTACGTCTACGTTTGCAATTACCATTGTGGGCAGAAAATTGGACATTTTAGATATCAAAGGTGTAGTGTGAGTGTTTCAGATTCTGCATGCACTGATTCTTGTTGCACTTATGATGAAGGGACATGCTATTCCTGTCACTGGTTCGGATGAAAATTCGAACACCGGAAGTTCCGTAAAATTAAGTAAGGTATGCAGAAAATTACGATATCCAAATTGTTAGAAGATGATATACATTAACGTGTGCATGGTTGTGTGTGTGGTGTTCTAAATTGACTCAGTTCGCACACTTCGGTCTACACCAGTAAATCCTCATTAGGGTGCGTCCTGTAAATAAGTTGTGTCCTGACCATTGGTTGAAATCAGTTCGTCAGTACTGAGAAGCCATACATATTGTCTAATGTATTCGTTTCACTCGCTTTCACCAGTCACATACTCGAAACGTACAAGTCAAATGCTTCCGTCAAAGTGGTAAAACACGCGGAGGAAGATAAGTTTTATCCATTTCTGCCGAAAATACAACTGTCGGAATCAGGATGAATTTGCCTGTTCAATAAAAGACATTTGTTTCAGTTAATTTTGATAAGCATCACCCCTCTGAGTAATAATACGCCTGTTCTCATTGGATGGTTTGCAGTTTACGAGGTTGGAGTCCTTGTTACCGACATTACGGTCGGAGATACATTTGAGCCAGTCACTGCTGACGTCTGTTGGGCCACAATAATTATTAACTCTTCTAAAAGTGAACTGTTGAGTTGTACAAGAAACAGACAGATCCAACGGACACTGTACTTGAGTTTAAAAGTCTATTCCTCTGGCTCGGTTGCCGGATGCGCGTGTTTTATTACTGGTTTGACCTTGTTGTTGACAACCTCAGGCAATCAAAAACAGTGAAACTTCTTTAGTAGAAACAGTTGGAGAAGAGATTGCTACTCATTTTTGAGTGCATTCAACACCGTTGGAATTTCCTCGACACCAGTTGGTTATGGGATTCTCTGTATGGAACACCTTGTTTCTGAATCGTAGTATTTGTGCAGACATTCTTTTTTTTGAAAACATCTTAACACAACTGCGTATGAAGACTATCTAGCCGTATTGTTGACCAGTGTTTACATCATACAAAGATTCGAGTTAGCTAACAGATGACACGTACTCATTTGTTTCGGACGACCTGGTTAACGGTAGGGACGAGCGTGAACCTCAGATGAACACTGAAGTTTAGAACCTTTTACAAAACTGACGTATCAGCGGAGTTAGTGTTAAAGACAAACCTACAGGGAAACACAAGTCTCAACTGTACGGCTTACGCAAAGTATACAAATTTCGAGTTCCTTTGAGACGACCTGTTATGGATGTTTAATTTTTCACAATCTAAATTAAGATATTGAGCCGCATAGGTTCTGAAACCTGCCAAACCAGTCGGAGGTAACTGAGATCGACGGATGCTTTTCATTTAAATGAAATTACCCATCCGATTAATTTAAATGACATACCAATGACGGATAACGATCTGGACTCACCATTTATGGAGGTGCAGTTTAAAACCATTAATTATATTACATAGGGAACAGCCTGAAGTAGCTTTCCAGCCCTTTCACCGCTTGCCCAGTCGTCAAGCCAGGGGAGTCAAATTTCGTATTCTGACCACTGCGGAAGCGATCGTAATTCGGTTGCGCAATCCATAGTTGTGCGCTCAGAAGAAATTTGTACAAGCCCTACGGTTACCAGGCCTCCCGTTACTGGCTCAACATCTCTGGAGGTCAGTCTGTCACCTAATTGCCCTCTAATTTACGAACGCGTGAGGTAATTATGTGACAAATAGTTTTTTATTTCGCTAGCTTGACAACCATGATGATATAAAACGTTGTGTAATTGGCCCGATGATGAATAACCGGAAACGGACTGTTCACCAAAACACCTTTCCACTTTTAATAATATAATCTTTTTTTCCTTGCTAACTAAGCTGTACGTGGTAAATTATGTATGTTTTGTGTGTGTACTCACACTGATGTAAGCAATTTTAAAATGTCCGGTGATTTTTTTGTCGTTTTATTATAATGCTTCACTGCCTTAAGTAATCCACAAGATGAGATAAGGTGAGACAAACAGCTACATCGTGCAATATTTTTAAATCTCCACTCACAGCCTTTACATTTAGATGGACTTTTCAGCCACTCGCTTGGAAAAGTAATTGAACTTGGAGTTAGGCGTTTATGATATGATGAGTCGGTCGTGCATAATGTGAGGTCAGTGGTGCAATGTTCGACGTGGTTGCCTTACGAAAGTGTGGTCGGAATTCTAGTCCCGGCGGTAACAAGTGTATGCCCTACATGTGAACAACAAAGGTGAAAACCTCATCTTTTGCTTCTCGAGAAATGCTGACTGAAAACCATCTGCATGCGAAAGCTGAGACCACATATGTATGGTGTCCAGCTTGAAATTAACCAAACTGCTGGCTTCTGTTCCGAAATTCACTTCAGCAGTCGTACTAATTTTATTGCGTTTTTACCATATTTTATTACATTACTTCCATTATACAAACAAATGATGACCGACGAAAATTGACAAGGAGACCAACTTTGTTGACCGCTAGATATCGTCCTGACTACGCTTTCACAGGTTTGTTGCTGGAGTGATGTCTATCAAAACCTGCAAATCTTCGGTGATAAAACATACTGACTCAACACACCATCGCTTGTTATGCGTTTGGGCTATTTGAATCAAGTTTCTGTACCTGCCTGATAATTTTTTTATGCCAAAAACACATATTCTATGCGGTTAACTTGTGTGTCTGATGAAAACAAATGCAGTGTATACAGCCCGAAATGTATCTTCCATTCACACTGGAAAATTGAAACAAACGATCATACTTCTTCAAACACGTCACATCGCCAGTCCGGTTATCAGAAGGATGAAAGTAATCAACCAGAAAGCGACTGTGTAAGTATACGGCTTGCACTTTCTAACGTAAAACACATTTGGTCAGAGTTGTACAAAACAGTGGATACTGAGAAAAGTATTTTATGGACCAATGTCTGATGCAGTCTGCTGCCAGGAACGAATGAAAAGCGTAACATTACGGAGCTAGTCGGTCGTTGTTAATCAAACCTTGTATTATTTCGAAATGTCTAACTTCATGATGCGTTGTTCATTGGTCACTAGATTTGATCCGTTTGGAGAAAAACTTTTGATTTACTTGTGAAGCAATCGATACTACTGCTTATAGTAACTCACTGGAAGAGTAAAGATGAGATAATCCCGAAACCATAAGTTTGGCTTACAAGTGCTAATTACAAGCCGGTTTTCTTAGAGATGGTTATCGTTTTTCGTTATACTCGTTTTTGATTGCCAATAGTTGACTCAGGTCTTCCCCATCCCAGGTTGACGAGTATGAGGAGGTTAGATATATTCTCAGCTTTAAGTACTAGGGAAATTTTTTGTTTTCATTCCTCAACTGGATGTTTTTAGATAGTAGGAAATTGAGGGCTCACCGTCACGCGTCCATAAGTGACAGAGGAAAATAAGTCACTCTGAAATCACGTAAACGGATAGATCGGTAATCAGTACATTCAGCTTCCACGTAGCACAAAATAGTGTAACGCATTCCAGCTTTCACACTTACGAATGGTCGTTATCGCGGTGTGATACAGAGAATTTAGTCGATTGAACTTCTTGCAAACACCGACTAGCATATCATCCTTATCGTAGTTTGAACATAACCTACAAGTAATTACATCTCTCGCATTCCCACAGAGTTTCCCGTCGCCCCCTTTTGAAAAGAAGCACTAGATTCGAGTTTCGCTCTTAATGGAGCTTGTCAGTAGTGAATACCTTTGTCACTGCCGGAACTAGAACTCCTGTCACGCTTTAATGAAGCAACCCTATTGACCACTGTGCAACTGACCTCACACTAGACAAGACGAAGTACCGAAATGACCGGAGTGGTAAGAGGGCCTTTTGATTTTGGTGCCATGAAGGAACTATGTGACGCTCATGTTCAAAATGACCTCAAACATAATTAACGGAAGATTCACCGGAACGAAGAGGTGAGTATTGATTCAAAACGTCATCACATTGACTACCTTCCAACAAACAATCAATTGATGAGTAGAAGACTCAAGAATATATATATACCGACACATTTGAGTGAGTTCAGAGACAGACAACGAGACTCGGACTCCAAGAAATGTCCACATGTCTAGTTGTTTAAATAATGCATGCTGTTAAAATTAACTCTGACCTACTGTCTAAAACCCTTTATTGTTTGAAAAATTTTCTTCGAAATATTCCGGTTACGGGAAGATCACTCACAGTCTCGAGTATTTTCTTGATCTCTGTGAGGTTTGTCTAGGCAAGCAGTGTTTCTCCCTTGGTAGTATTCGTCACCACCACATTTAATCCACAGGGGGCTATTCAAAACGCACCATTCCCTCAGGATACGACGTCTAAGTTTATATATATCATGTCAAGAATAGCGCTTCCCTGCATGTGGGACTGTAGACGACTGTTTTAAAAATGGTTTGTTGAAAGAAGCAGACAGCTTTATTGGATTCCCCTTGGTTTCATAAATATTAGGGTAGTAGTGAAATTGCCACTTTGACCCTGAGATGCTTCCCTACTCCAATTGTACGCGGTCATGTGAGTCATGGACAATGTAGGACAGCAACAGGTTGCAGAGGATGAGCGAGTGTCACGGTCGCACATATTTTTCTCCCAATGAGTCAGTGCGTACCGCTGTCGTCAGATTTACTCAACCAGTGAAGGGGTGTTGCGGTGACTACGCCAAGGAAGACCTGAAGAGAGACAGTAGTGATCGCTTCCTTTATTTAACATACTAGTTCTCATATCGACATCGGAAATCCCAATTGATTTTTTCCATCCGAATAAAAATAGCTTCCTGTTTCACAAAAGACGGTGCGAGAAATAGTCCAGATTTCTGATTGACTAAGTGTGCACAGAACACATATGGGTCACAAATTATCTTTAGGTCTATTAAAATGTTTTACCGTTTCAGAAGAAAAAAAAAACTACGATGGCAAGTAGTCTCGCACATGAGTTCATTAGTCGTTTTGAAATTTGTACAGTTAGATGTAGTTAAACGATTATGGAATGGTTGTCTGATCATGCTAAGTTTACTCTTTGTCTAACGATGTCAAAATCCACTCGAACGCGTTCATACTTTCATGCGGAAGGATTAGCAACGGTTCATCAGACGGTTTGCAGCTATTCGTTAATAGGAGTAAAAGTTTAAAACGAAACCTCCAGTCAGTTGATTAAATAAACCCTGGTCAGCGATCAATGGAAATCAATAAAAAACGTCTGAATGGAAGGACCCTATATGCTTCGTTGACGACTCAGTTCATTCCGTTGGTTTCCTCAAGGCTAGTCCATCCACGGACACTTCCTTTCGGGCCTCGGGCATCCTTAGATGAATATTCCATATGATACTATCGGCTGTACCCAAGTTAATTCGTGGATAAAGTCATTAAACACTACGCTGTTTGCACTGAGTTCCTGAATGAGGAGGTGATCTCTAAACGCATAGCTGCTGTAAATTTTTCGGTGTTTTCACACGAAAGTCTTCCTCAACAATGATAATGAAGACGAGTAACAGAGAGGAACCTTCATTAACAATGTGTTGCTGCGTTCATTCTCTAGAGGCTGAATTTTTCCTCGGTTTTTAATCTCTAGATAAAATGTTCAATTTTCGGCAAATCTCGGCAAATTTTCATACACTTTACTTTAGAAAAAAGGAAAAAACCTGGGAGAAAATCTTCAATGGAAAGTTTACCAGTCATTCTGATATTCAGACAGCAAACTAATCTTTTAACTATAAAGGGAAATGTTCTGTCCCAAATTGAAAAGAAAAAACGTCAGTTTAAATCTTCCGAACCCTCCACGCTACTTCTTCAATGTTTTCACTAGCTTGGTACGTCCCGTTTACTGGGAAGTGAGATGCAAGCATACATACATGGGATCCACCTATAGGTAACCGTACTGAAGAATGGGGCAAACAAAAAGATGTGAACCCACGCTTGATGATCACATCATCGCGACTTAGTGATAAACGAGAGTGATGTATGACTGCCCTGTACAATGCACAAGGTCATTAATGCTACCCACGTAAATATGAAGTCGAAGAGCAGATTGATTTAATTTAAAATGACAACATGCAACAACAAGAAGTTCCACTTCTGTAAAGATATCTTATCATCATCATCTTCTTCCGTACTTAGGTGTCACAGAAGTAGTTGTATAGAATTTATGGAAACCCAGTTAACGCTTTTCTCATCAAATGAACCCGTATGAATACAGTGTTTGTTAGGGAATGAGAAACATAAGCACACTTGAGAAGTTAGTCTAAAGCATAGGAAGTGTACGTGATATGGAATTGTGCTCTACCAGACTACGGTAAGGACTGCTTAAGTGAAGCAGTCAGCACACCAAATTCACTGGCGATCTAAAAAGAACTATAATAGTTGAACACATGGAACTGATAATTGTTGATGTACTAGTCAGGGCTCAATTCTAACCTCGACACGGTAGGAAGAGAAGACCAGAATTTTACTTCGTGAACCAACCGGATTAGTTGGCAAGCAAAACAACTAGTGTGGTATACATATATAAAACTATGCAAATACGTCCGTGAACATGAAGCGAACATTTTATAGATGAAGCTTTTAGATGGAATTTGTTTGATGCAACAACTGGATATGGCATCAGAATATCTGTATAAACCTGTCGGAGCAAATTTCAATCAATCGCAAACGGCTGAGAACAATTTTATCATGTATACAAAGATTGTTTTCGCGTGAAATGTTAACGAGGGTCCATGTGCAAGCCATTTTTAAGAACAAAAACAATGTGCACTATTTTCAAGTTGATACAGGTTATTTTTGTTTTAACAGGAAACAATCATCTGTTGTCATATATCAAAAGAAAACAGCATAAATTCAAGAAAATATCTGTTTGTCAACAATACTCAATATACATGTGGTGTGTTTGCCAGACAGTTAAAATAACGTTTCAAAACAAACACTTCTCGAACTTATCATGATGTTCAACTTTGAACGTCGCGGCGCTTAGTGCAACTACTGATCTCATCGAGCAAGTGGTATTGCAGTATTTCAGTCGTGTGCCATGCAACTAGCGATTTTTCATGTGGTCGCGTGAAGCCTACAATGCAAGGATTAATCACTCCCCGGGGCATTGGGATCAATGAACACTTGTCAAAGTGATCACAAACTTAACTGGCCGCTCTGGTTAAACCAGCTTCTCAAAAAAACGATATTCATTCTGTCCAGTCGCTAAGTCCATACTGGGGAAGGAACACGGAATGAACGTACTTAATGTCTTGTTTCTCACCGCTGAAGCATTATAAATGAGACGTTATAGCCCATGTTTTTTTAATTTGGACATCACCCACAATTGATCGCAGCTGTCGCATTCCCATAGAATTTTCGGTCGGCCCCATTCGAACAGAGGAAGCACTAGACTCGAGTTTCACTCTCAGTAGCTCTCGTCAGTAGTGCATATTCTCGCAACTGTCGAAACTAGAACTCCGGCCACGTTGTTTATAAGGCAACCGTGTTTACCACTGCGCCACTGAACTCACGTTAGGCACGACCGAATTATCATATGTGAACGGCGAATCACTTTCGCTTGTGAGTAATGAATAGGCTGCTCGATCGCCCCAAGATGAGACAAAGTAACTGTCCTGTTAACTCCAATGGATAACCACGCGATTAGGACTTCCTAGACAGGTCGAAATCTCCGACCTAATTGAACCTGCTAGGCGATATTTTAGATTACTGATGAGTAGTCGGGGATTTGGTTCATTTCAATTTGAACATCATCCACAATTGATCGCAGCTGTCGCATTCCCGGAACACATGTTTTGTGCTCGAAACCGGCTTGTGCTGAAAATTCAACCGCCCTATCCCCCGCAAAGTTTAGTTACACGCATGTCATTCAGGAAATGCAGATTCCGGATCTGAAAGCAGTCGTACAAGTAACATTTTTGACGGCCTTTTCAGCATAGTCGGAAGAAACCGAAAGTTTCAAAAGCACGGTATGTTGGTTTTAGAATAGAATTAACTTAAACGATGAACCCCATGTGAATATAATGGACCAGTTGGAATAATACAAAATGACTTTGTTGAAAATTTGCTACCATTATGGTTTTAGAAAATACCGACGAAAAAACGCTGCTTGTGGTCTCACGCAGAAATTCGTTACTTGGGACATAAGTTTAGATTATGCTAAAGGGCAGGAAATGCAAACATGGGGAAGAGTAACGTCAGAAGCAAGAGTCAGCACCAGATGACCTGCACGTTGAATCTGGCCCACGATCTCAAGATGAATTCCCCAGCCCATTAGCCGACCAGTCGAAATAATGTTGTGCTTCAGCGACTTTGCACCAGACCATGGTCCCAACCTAGTACATCATGGATGCTGGTAATAACATCATGTACAGCCAAACATTCTCAGGAATTGACTGTACGGAAAGCAAGTTATGAACACATAGTCGACTGAATCCCGGTTAGATGACATCGCATATCTGGTTCCGTCCAGCCTTTTGCTTAACAGTGTCGTACGACAAACAGTAACAAACATCACATTACGTTGTTTTATATATAATTGGTAATCAAACGAAATGCACTTTATATCTTATTACTAATATGTTTGCTTTTGGTTGTAGATTATTTCTTCCCACTTTGGTCGATATTGCCATCAAGATGTCGACGTGAGGGCATAACAGTTCAGGAATGTCAGATGGGCGATGTTAATCCTGACTTCCGAAATCGAGGATCTGTTGTTTTTCCCAAGTGGTATTCAGCCAGATTAGGATAAACTGATATGGTTGTATCATGTTCAACTGTAGCGTCTAAACTTTGGTTTGTGTTCATTCTGAATTATAGTAAACATTGTTTTTTTTGGCTTTCACTATTCTGGGTATTGTATTCACATGAAGCATACTCACTGAAGTCGCGGTGAGGTTGATTTTAAAATTCTTAGAAAGATTCCCGAAACGTTTCGTAACCTCTATCACAGATGAATACTACTCACTGTCCTCTCGTTGACATAGTATCCATTTCATGCCCATAAGAAGATCTGCTACTCGTGTTCTAGAGAATCCTTGGTGAATGTGTCATTGTTGGAGGATGAGGAGGATGAACTATCCATTTGTATAAGTTGCCAGGGCTTACGAGGTAGTCACGAGATCACAGATCACTGAAAGTTGTTAAATACAGTATGAAAGTATAGGAATCATTAACAAAAAGTTTGTTTTTGTTGCCCGAACTTTCTAGATGGCTTGAGCAAGACAAGTCAAAAATGTGATGGTGAAACCTGAATGTTAATTTGCAAATCTTCTTGATCGCTAAACTACAACGTCCTATGTGGTGATATAATTTTCTCTGTTACTTTATCATATTCCCGTTCATTGAACTGGAGGTGAACTGTGGGATTTCACGACTATCAGCTTAGCTTCCACGCAACAGGAACGGAAATCCCCCGTTTTCCTTTACAGGTGGTACGACGAGGAGCAGTCGGGTAGGGAATGTGAGATAGACAGGCTCCACTCAGCTTCGTTCTCTTAGTGTTTGAGCCCAAGGGGGTTTCAACCTTTTGAAAGCTGTCGGACCAGTTCCATCAACTTAGGTATTTCTGAGAGATTGTAATTTTGCCATTCCATCTGATGGATGTGTATCTGGGCCGGGCTGTTCTCTGTAGTCTGCAATCCCAGAAAGTATGTACACCACATCTAATTACCCTCAATGAAATACCGCACTAACTCACGTAGCCTTTCTGCGCCATAGTTGAATGTACATTATTGGCTGTTGCTTTCCAGGAGTTAATGACACTGAACTGTTTCAATGTTTTCTGGGAACCTCCCGTGATTCCTCGTTGAAATCACACAGCAGCAGTTTACCCAACTTCTGAAGCTTCTTATTTGTTGACTTTAGACTAGGCTTTTCCGTAATCTCTAAATTTCTCGACCATGTGTATTTAACGAAAAGCCTTGGATTGCTGTTGTAATTTTGACTACATTTCACCATTTCGCTTTGATGGACGCTTCACGCCGTTACTCACATGGTACAGAAACTTCACTGAGGAAAGAGATCAATGTCTCTGAAGATGGGCCTTCAAAGTAGTGCGAATATTGTGGACTGATTCACATGCTCCCAGTTCCAACTGACACAAGTAACTTGAATAGAGTTCCTCTAAGATTATGCTTTGCGTGTGCAGTTATCATTTGTATACAGCAAGCCGATACACTTGGTCCGTTTGATTCAATTTCAAGAATCACCATCTGTTGAATCGCTTCATGAGAAAATAGATTTCAAGCGCATTCGTTCCTCATTGAGACGGTCGAACCCAGTGACCTTAAAGAAAACGTTACTCAGCTAGTGGACTCTTTGAGAAGTGAAGAAACATGACGGCGAATTGCGGCAGTCTATGGAAAAATAGCAACAAATTCGGATCATTCGTCCATCTGTATTTTAGTGGTTGATCAAAAGGACAAAGGCTGTGAAAGTCAGACAAAATTAGATTGTGGGAGCACGGCTAAATGTGATCCTGATGGCGGCCATACAGTTACGAAGTCTTCCATTGACTTCCGCAACAACACACACACACATGCACATCTCCTTAACTTTGCAGTGTGCAAACCACCAAAACAACCGAAGCGGTAATCTGACCAGAGGAATTGCCAAAAGACATATGTGCTATCAGGGATGAACTGAATTTCAGACGGCGATCTGTTGCTTCAGATAGAAGACAAACTTCTCCACACCTGTTCCGCACATGAGATTGGAATACCACAGTAGCATATTTTGAAAAAAATATACGATGTGCCGGAATCGATTACCACGCAGAATTTCAATTAATGCTTGGACGAATCCCAAGGTTTTGTGTGACGTGTAATGATGATGAATACTGCACTGTAGGAGGTATCACTTAGAATGCATTTGTGATATACTTGAAACACAACGGACCCAGATTAGCAGTCCACTCTGGGAATGCAGAAACTAGTGAGCGGATTCGATGAAGGAGTGACACAGTTATAAATACTCTCAGGCAATGATTGACCCTTTTCTTAACTGTGTTGACTACGCGACGAATGTAGCGGTTATTCGTGAGTCAAGTGGCATGATGGACAGTGATTAGAAGTGGACAAGTTTTTGTGAGATCGGTGTATACATGGTTCCTCGAAAGCCACTGAGTTACTGCTACAGTGGGCTTTTTCTGTCCAACTAATTCTGGTGCAGATTACAGACTTTTGTTTAATATTGATCCCTGATTGACTGACTGATTGTTAGATTCGTCTCAAAATTTTTATTTGAGATCGATGGTGTGTTCCCTGAACTAGAACCTCTGAAAGTAATGATTCATCTGTAGGTTTTTCCGGTAAGTTTGATGTCGGGCGATCGCAAACAAAAATACCTTACAGTATGTTCGGAGAGACCTCCGTTGATTTGTACAGGTCAGTATTCACGTGTCCTGCTTCTTCACTACATGAGCGGAATTCAATACGGAACACCCGTTTGTAGCACGTAAACTGGAGGTAACAACTTACTACGGTGTTCGGCTTTACAGAAGTCTTTTCGGTTATGCTCCAAGAGTTTTGTTTACTCTACCATTGAAGCGTTCTATTTTAGATAATGTTTATCCACTGTATACTACGTATAATATGTGCGGTAAAAAATACCGCCCTTCAGTGAACAAAGTACAGAATAGATGAAAACTAGCAAGTATTAGTGTTTAGTATTGAATCTACAGTAGCACATATCAACATACCAGGAACATCCACAGGACTAAAAAGTTGAAATGAGAAAACAGTTTAACAAAACTGATGGAATGAAGGATACTTGTGTTTGTAGATTCTTTTGTAACCGAGGTTTAGTTGCATGCTTGAAACGACCAATTGTGATCTTCTCAGTAAGCTGCAAGAAGCGCAAACTGACAGGATGACCAGATCTACAACACATAATCGCCCTAACCACCATAACAGAGTAAGTCTGTGCAACACCAAAATTGAAAGAATGAAAGACAACAAAAAAACGAATCAACGATAAAGAAAAAATATTTATTACAATCGACATGTTATTGATTCCCAGCCATTTCTGACTGAGTCTTCAGCGACCCGGAACCCAGCCAAGAAGTCGGTCAAGTCCCATCGAACTGATCCTTGGTACTACTACTTTTTACCTTGGAATTCAGGTCAACATTTGTGTCGTTGCCTCACCGATATTGTTTTGTATACTTTCACGGGATCTATGACATCAAGTGAAACACCCGAAATACCAAACTGGATAAAAATGAAAGGAAACAAAAGTTCCGAAAATCGACGCACTGTTATGATACTGTATGTCTAGTTGTGACTAGTTTGTTAACTTGCGGCGGTAGCTCTAGTGTACGACGAATTGGGGAGTTTAGAAAAGTAAACGTATTGTGCAATCTCGTTTGTAATTCCTTTTGTCAAATTTCTTTTCATACAAGATTACGAGCACCTACTTGTAAAACACTCGCTCCCGTTACGCAGCCTAATAAATACCGAAGTCATACTAATGGTTACAAGCTGTTCTTACAGTCTTAGCCTTGTAAACGACTATAATAACACTGCGGCAAATGGATTATGTTACAAGGTAGCGACAGCAATGTGACGGAAACTGAGCTAGAAAAGAAATGGTGGACGACCGGAATGGTATAAAACGTGGGGTCAGTATACAGGAAATATGTGCATCCGCAAACACAAAAGGTTAGGTTTATCCGCTACGATTATTGTCTACGCCTGGCAGGGTGGCTCATCAAAGTCAGTTGGTTCCCCGTGGATTCCAGTCAGAAAGCAATGACCACCACATTAAGCAAAAAGTTTGATAGCAACGCCACCCAATCCCCATCACCTTCGGTTTAACCAAAAACAAAGCATGACATGACAAGCAGTATATTAACATAAGCAAGGCTTATTAGATTAACTTAGTCCTGAAGTTAAGACACAACGTTCAGTGGCCACAAGAGTCTGTCTGTCCTTGAGATATATGAAGAACTCTCCTCTTTGTTAATGCAGTTGTCCCACTACACTCTTCATTGTTGTATCAGCTTACAGTTCCAGTGGCCATATCACATTAAAGTTCTAGTTTGTCTGACAAAATTATGCTGACTTTAACGCATAAAACATTGAATTAAACGAAATAAGATATTTGGATGGAAGTACTTCATCTCCGGGTTTCATTTACAACTCGAATTGTAAATAATTACGAAGTCGATGCGCATGTTCGTCGGTGAAATTAGAAACGCATCTTGATCGTCTTCAGTACGATCTATGCAGCTGGTTCCATTACAGACTGGCAGTAAACAAGGGTTTGCATTCAGTCCCAGTAACAGGGCGTTTTTATGAGACACCAATGAAAAGTCTGTTGTTGGTAGCATGAAAAACCCTCTACTTCTTTTGCAAGATTAATAAGTATGATATGATCATATCCACATGAAGTTTTATTCTTACGCAGTCTAAAAGATTCCATCCTACGTTACATGACTGACTACAAACCATTACTTCTTCAACAAAACTGAACAAAACCTCGCACACAATATCTGTTATGTGAGAAAAAATCTAGAAGAACGAGCTACCACGCTGATGCAAAATCTTTAGAGGCCACCAAGTGGTCTTGCCTTAGTGGAATCACGTTCCAAACACGGTTACTACCGTGTACCTGCCAAGAAATATTAAAATTTACTTCAATTTGGTTAATCGTTAGGTAGTTATGCCAAGATGTTCAATTTCTCCTGCATTCTGACTGGAAGTCATGTGGTTCGAAAAATTCAGCTGGGAAAATCTAAGTTGTAACCCATTGAGTGCTGTTTCAAAAGCTGCGTACAATGTGCATATCGCTCAACGCATCCGAATGACAACCACAGTCAATGCGGTTACCAAATTTTATCAGTTTACTGTGTCAACACTGTCGTTATTGGTACCCGTATATTGTAAGCTAGTACGTTCATTTATTTAACAATCCAGTGGACAGTGCTGCGAGAAGAATTGTAATGATATATCTTGTAACTATAAGCTTCGACGAATGAATTGGTTGCAGACGAGATACCTTGATTCTAAATCTACAAACTACATGAAATTTCACTGGAACAAGCGTGTTCACTTCAAGGTCACACTGATATTCAATCACCAGAGTTAACACAACTCGACCGCCTAAAACGACAAACCACGAACTCCTTAGGCCGCCCTGATCAAAATTAAGCCATGGATCGACAAGTCAGCTTGCTATTTAGGCACTGTCTTCGCTCGACAGTTGGTGGCCTCTTCCTTACTACTACGTATGCTAAACTAGTTCATATAATCCGGGTGAGTGACACTCAAAACTTTCAGGCTGATTTCACGCTGACAGGTGTCAGTCAGTAAACACTACTCCAGAAACAACGTCTGAAATGGTGTGTTCCGTGGACCAAAACATTCCTCCACATGCTAACCTGTCTGCTAGGATAGTTAAGGAAGTAACCTTTTCACTGGTTTTCCAAATTAGTTTACTTGATTAGTAGTGCAGTAAATTTAATTTCCGGGTGTTTACTGTCAAGTGATATACATGTTCATATGTGGACTGGATTTTATTGAGCTATTCAACCCTACACTGGAACAGTCGCGGTAATTGAGTGCACGCCTGTAATCGTATGATTGATGGTCAGGGTCGTAATGACCTAGGTTTTATGAGCAATGTGATAGGTTACTGCAACAGATTTGATAATTTTAACACTTCCCACAGAGCTCTCACCCCTGTTGTTTCTGCCGTTTTTTCAGCTAAGGCAGGGAGGTGTAGCATTTGGGTCTGATCTAATTGCAGGATTTTCCATTAACAAATCAGTTTTGTGCTTTCAAACGTGTTCCATCATGTTAATAAAATATGTCGCCTTAAATTGTTTTGTTCGTTTGGTCTTGTTCTTGCGCATTACGATGCTTCATTTCGATGGAAACGAATCAAAAGTTTGACGTTTGCGGTCTTTCGCGCGTAGAGATTTTCAAGGACGTAATCGGGGGCCAAGCAATTGTTACGGCGAATTCAGTTACATTATATACTCACCACGCGGATGGTGTTCTGCACCTCCCTGCTTCTACGACCAGCGGTAACACTGTCAATAGAACCTTCCTGTAATGACACGTGCAATTAATTTTGGATGTTGCTTATTCTAACTCGCAATTATGTGTAACTCTTTGTCCACAAATATGTGCAAGAATACTCTGATCACTAGTTACTATATCGTTTATTTTGAAGAGCAATATACACAGCTTCTTTCAAGAGAAGAACAAACGGTGACACCAAAAACAAGCAACAGATATGTAAAAGGTGAATGTAAAAACAGACTGTACGTCAAATGTGACACGCTGGGTAGTTAGGAACACTGAACAAATGACAAGTCCTCTCGCAAGAATAACAAGGGTTAATGAGCAAATCGTCAAATGAAAAGTTATTTGTGTTGTATATAACAAACGGGTTTATAATTTGAAGGAAAACACATGAAAAATAACAACAACAACAAAAAAGAAAATAGGTAAACGGTCAGTATTCACAAAATCCAAAAGGCT